>CM035429.1:70991770-70996770 GCA_020310875.1 Ceratopteris richardii | reverse complement strand
TTTTTCAAGCACATAATAATTAATTTTTACTTTTTTTATATTTTTATAGGTTATTTTGAAGGTTGATTCATTTTGAGCTGAGTATAAAGGTAGAAATTTCCCATTAGAAAGGCATCATTATCAATTGTTAAATTGAATCATTTGAATTATTAACATTGCTTTTTTTTAGGCTCAAGTCAATTTATTGTGTGTATGCGCTTGTATTTATGTATATATATATATATACATATGCATGTGTGTGTGTGTATGCATGTGTGTGTACGAATGCATGTAAGTATGTATGCACATGTGTGTATGAATATGTATGCATGTGCTTGTGTGTATATGCATATGTAGGTATGTGCATGTGTGTATATGCATATGTATGTATGTATGTGCATGTGTGTATACATGTGCCTATGCATATATGCATATGCGTGTATGTATGCATGTAAGTGTATGTGTGTGTGTATATGTGCAAGTATCTATATGTGTGTGTGTATATGTGCAAGTATTTATATGTGTGTATATGTGCAATGTGTGTGTGTATATGTGCAAGTATCTATGTGTGTGTATGATTTTGTGTCTATATGTGTGCATGTTTTTGTGTGTCTATATGTGTGCATGTTTTTGTGTGTCTATATGTGTGCATGTTTTTGTGTGTATGCATATGTGTGTATGACATGCACATACATACACACATGTACTTTCAAATCTGTAAAAAAAAAACACAAATTTTACCTTTGAAGAAAAGTTTATATGTGTCTATATATGTGCATGTTTTTGTGTGTCTATATGCTTGCATGTTTTTGTGTGTATGCATATGTGTGTATGACATGCACATACATACACACATGTACTTTCAAATCTGTAAAACAAAAACACTAATTTTACCTTTAGACTCTCAAACATGTGCAAAATGAGTTTTCGATAATAAACATTTCAATCGAAAGAACTTTCGATCGAAAATGTTTCGATTGAAATGTTTTTCGTCGAAAGAATTTTCGATCGAAAGAGTATCCCTGTCCGTTTTTTTTGGGTGTTTATTCGGGCAACCCCGAATAAAACAAACATATTCAGTATTTCTTAATTATTCGATCGAATAAATGCAACCTAGGTCGGTCGTCAAACATGATGGGCATGTGCTTCAGAAATGAATGCAAAGCCTTGTATGCATGGGATGAAGGATGGTATGTGTCGTGGTGGCAGATGCACGTGAACGTGGAATGAAAAATATAACACTAATAGTAAATGGCTGATCTTGATAATAATGGTCCAACAATTTACATCCAATGATGTCAAAAGATCAATATACAAAATCAATGAGACAACTCACAAAATAGTATATCCCACCACAGTTCGGATCAATCAATACAAGACTATAATGATCTTCCCGGCCAGAGAGCAAAAAGTTGTCACTTCTCTTCTTTTGCTTCGAAGACTTTTCTTCTCTTTATTTTTCTTCAAATCATGAGCTGGAAACTCGAATAGGAACCCTTCACTTTGGTCTTCAAAAATTCTCTTTACCTTGGGTAATGCCTTTTCTTCACTTCTCTTTACTTCAAATCATGAGATAATCTAAAAAATGAAATGGGAGAGAAAATTATCATTAGTATTTTTGTGATGAAGAAAACACACTTGCTATCACTTTAATTTGAATCTAATTTTCTTTTCTTTTGAGTCTTTCCTTTATTTACAAAAGAATTCTAATACTTATTTCTATGTTTACTTATTTTATTTGTTCTCTTTATTCATTACAATCCTAACTTAAAGTAAAAAAATAAAACCCGTTCGAATTCCCCTTCTTCTTACTCTTTCTTTTGCTATCAATCGATATAATGTTATAAAGAATTCTCTCAGAATGTAGAGAGTTTTATGATTTCTCATGAAATGTGCATTCTCTGTAATCATCATATTTTGGTTACTTCATCATTATCGAAGTCTAAACTTCTCCAAAAAATAATCGTTCAAAATCCAATTTAGGCTGGGTTCAGATAGGGCGGCATATTTTTCTACATTAGAATGAGGTGTCGCCGTCTTTAGTTCACACAGAACGGAACGAGGAAGTGAAAACTTCAATTTTCATGAAATGCTATTGGCTGGATAACATAAATAGCCAATGAAAAACTACTGTCAGGGTGCTACAAAACAGTTCCGAGGGGGGGAGATCATCACACAATATGGTGGACCCGGACTTTTTCCTCTTTTTTTCATCCAAAAAAATTGTGACATGTGGAATGATGAACTGTGCCGTCGAGCTATGTGAATCCAGCCTTAGAAGCTCCTCATCTCTCTCTCTCTCTCTCTCTCTCTCTCTCTCTCTCTCTCTCTCTCTCTCTCTCTCTCTGCATTTCAACGTGGCTCTACAACGGACTTCATTCTTCTTCTTCTTCTTCTTCTTCTTCTTCTTCTTCTTCTCTCTCTCTCTCTCTCTCTCTCTCTCTCTCTCTCTCTCTCCATTTTTATTTCAACGTGGTCCTCCAACCAACTTCTTTCTTCTTCTTTCACTTTCGTCACCTGTCTATCTAACCACGGTTCTCTCTCTCTCTCTCTCTCTCTCTCTCTCTCTCTCTCTCTCTCTCTCTCGTCTGCCATAGTTGAAATGCTGCTTGTCGCATAGAAGAACAACGAAAGCTTTTTCCAGCTTCTTAATATTCTTTGATGACAGCCTCATACAGATTCCTTGAACTCTTGGCGCCTCTTCAGCCCCAACCTTACCTGCTCTCAGAACTTCTGTGCATGGCGATCTCACTCAAAGCGATTCCAACAATAGCCGCTTCTCTCTTTTGGATCTCTCAGATCTCTTTCCCCTCGATTCTCTGTCGAATCCCTGTGGCAAAGAGAGCACGACAACCCAATCTGTTGTAGATCAAAGCTGGAGAGGATTCTTCACTCTCAGGTTCATTGGAAGAGCACCTAACCGAGCGTCTGCACCTGTGCTACATCATCGACACATCTCCCTCTCTCTCTCTCTCTCTCTCTCTCTCTCTCTCTCTCTCTCTCTCTCTCTCTGTATTCATATCTCTTTGCCTCCTTCTTTTCATTTCCCACCGACTTCTTCAATAGCAGCATGCTCTGCCACGGCCATCTCTACCTATTATCTCATCTCCTCTATGCTCAATCTCTCCATCATTCTCCACGAATCACATAATGGATTTGAGGGTTGGAGCAAAACCACCAAACTTATGTTCATCACCATACCTTGAATAGATCGGTTTCCCAGCATGGCTTAAGATAAAAAAATGCTTCTTATGCTTTCTCCACGATTCACTACTGTCATCCTCAGATTGATGTTGTTTCTTCTAAAACACGTCTCTCTTTAGAAGTCCTCCAATCTTTCCATGACTAGAGTCTACCACTTCAATCTCTTTAAGACTTTTCTCTCCCATTGGTAGATGATGCAACACCATCAACAGCACTCAAGCTAGCTATTGTACCTTTAGAATCTGCATATAGTCTGTAGCCTTTCATGTTCTCATTTTCAACAACTAATGTACTCAAATTATAGAAGATTCAACAGGTTCACTATTAAAAGTGGATGAAAATGGTGTGAGAGATCTATTGACAATTGTGTCTCTCTACTCTAGGATCTCATTTTCCTTAGGATCGAACTTATCTTGTGAATTAAGTTGTGCATTAACTAGTGGCTGGGAGCATTCCCTATGCTCAGCATTCCCATTTGTATCACCTAGATCTGGTTCTTCTATACCGTCTATATTATATTCAGCTTGATTACCATCAGAAGATCCTTCCAATTCCGACTTCACTTTTTCTTAACATATGATTCATGCTTAGTTATCTAATGTGCTAATTTCCTTAGGGTACAATGAGCTTTGCCCATTCACTTGTATTGAACTAGAGACATGCATATCTATCCATGCACATATTGATCGTTTCTATTATGCTCAAAGTAGAAAAACTTATGCATACAATTATTAATGCACGAAAATTATAAGTAGATATATTCGACATTGATTGATGCATTCTTTTTCATGGTTCTTCTTGCACCATCACCATAGCTTTTATTGAAACACACATATACAATCATATAAATTAACATGTTTATATAAATATGGATATTAAAATAGCATAATCTTTTGCATACCATAAAATATAGCTGTATATGTTTGCACACATAAGCTTGGACGTGTATTTATTCATCAAATCATCACTTGAAAACATCACATATGATTATCATCTATATGAAAGCATCGTACACATAGATTCATTTGCTTTCTCAAAAATATGATGTATGAATAGGCAATTGCATTCTCATCATATATATAAGCGAATTTATATGTATTTACGTATCTTATTTTATACATTTCATTTCTTCGATGCATGTATTCATATGTAGTATCTAAATAATACTCCATATATTTCCATATCTCAATGAATAAAGTTTTATATTTCAATATATGTGTATATATGTTTGGACATAAGTCTACATATATGTGTATACGTAGTGATATTATGCATAAATACATAGAAATGTATTTATGTAGGTAGATAGATATGTATGCAATCCTTTCAAGATAAGTGCATACTTACAGATATGTTCCTTTATGTATATACACATATAAGTGTGTATGCATGCAAAAATGTATGCATATATATGGGAGTAGTCTAACTATAAATGAACATGTGCATGTGTATGCATCACTACTATATATATATATAAAATACAAAATCACATTCATGTGCTGAAGTATGTGTGGTTGTGACCATGTGATATGCATGATTTTTTGTTTACATATGTGTAGGTATGCACGTATGGGGGTATGTGTCATATGCTCTTATACATGTCCTTCACATGCATGCAGATATGTAGATATGTACATCAAGTAATGTCATGTATACATCTCTCTCTCTCTCTCTCTCTCTCTCTCTCTCTCTCTCTTTGATTCATTGGGCTGCATGTTGCTCATGGAGTGAAGGAGATAAGGGAGATGATAAATTGTTGACAGTGCACTACATGACAGAGGGGAACACACCAGAAATTTTATTTGTGCATGTTTAAA
>CM035429.1:70896770-70976770 GCA_020310875.1 Ceratopteris richardii | reverse complement strand
TTAGCTTAAAATTGTACATTATGAACTTTTATTAGTACCATTTTACCATGTATTCAAACCCACGTACCATATGAATAGATTTCAGGCCGCACAGAGAGAGAGAGAGAGATCATATCACGCCAAAAAAAAAAGTGTGTTTCATAGACACAGATCTACATGCATGTTTGAGGCACTTGCGAGGATTCCAACAATGAAATAGTCGGATCTTGTAAATGCCGAATACATACATATGAATGCGTGCGGGCATATGTGAGTGTGTCTGTTTGAGATAGAGAGAGAGAGAGAGAGAGAGAAAGAAAAGAAAACATCTTTCTTTAAAAAAATGACATGATCTGATTGCCGATGTCGTAAACATAGTGAGATCATATCACGCAAAAACAAAAAGTTTGTCTCATAGACACGGAACTACATGCATGTTTGAGGCACTTGCGAGGATTCCAACAATGGCATAGTTGGATCTTGTAAATGCCGAATACATACATGTGAATACGTGGGGGCACATGTGAGTGTGTCTGTTCGAGAGAGAGAGCGAGAAGAAAATACCTTTCCTTCAAAAAATAACATGACCTGATTGCCGATGTCGTAAACATATATATCCATCTTCATCGAAAGCTGCTGCACGATTAATTGTTTAACCACAATCGCACAACAGATAACTTGCTTTGATGTTATCCCTTGGCACTAAAAAAGTAAAGTTGGCCAAAATTAATTTCTACTCTTGATTTTTTTTTTCAAAAAACAAAGATCCCTTGATTCAAGGTGCAGAAAAAGGCCTAAGTGAAATTCTGAATACAGCAATTCGCGAAGGGTAGTATGTGAGAGAGTACTGAGAACTTTATTCTTACTATGTTCGCAACCTTTTTCCTTCCTATCCAGTGCTTCTCTGAAGTTTTACGACAAGATCAGGATCGCCATCTCGCAGGGAAGTGGATTTAAAGCTTCTGGTGAACTTAGAATTCCCACTGCCAAGCATTTTGCTTTGGCGTAGACCTATCATTCATAATTCTCACCACATGGAAATAAGTCCATGGGTTAATGTTATGGATTGCTTTCGTCATTTCCTCAAAGTTGTTGTAGACAACGTTCCACTATTGTGCAGGGTTTATCGAACGGTTCTGTTTTTGCGATAAGGAAGTTAGGAACTCGAAAGTAGCGCAAAATAAGCAATTTTATTGATAGACTGGCACAACAATAAACATGTTGCGTAAGCCATTGTCTGAGTATATACTATGAGCAGTATTCTGTAACTTAGGATGAAGATCGCATGCACGGTAGAAAAGGAACCACAAATTGACACTCACGTTTTTATCCTGACAGGCAGAATAATTGGCATTTCCACTGATAACATTTGAATTCAAGAAAGAAAGTCTTTATTTCGGAATATTAATACAAAGTCAGAAGTATGCGACGACATTAGGATCCACACGCAGAGTTGTCTGCGTTGCACGACATTTTTAGAGGCTTTGAAGTCTGCCTTGATTAGCGCGGCCTGCATCAAGAGACATAGCCCGAAACCATTTAGAGTACCTGGTCCTGCAGAAACGTTCCGCAAAAGTTTTATGTTCATTTCATACATGGATATTCCCTTTACTTCTTGGAATAATGATGTTTCCCACATCATTCATGATTGACTTTTAAGAAGATATAAAGTACCTACAGTTTCTGACAATTCTGATAGCTCTTTTAAGTGATACTTGTGAGCTCTATAGCGACGATGAAAATCGGTCAGTCTTGTAGTTCTTTAGGAGGCACACGCAAAGAAACAAAGATGCAAGAAAGGTGAGGTTCAGAACATTGTGATGTGTTCAACTAAAAGGTATCCATGACTCTAACAGAACGAGACAGTCTACGGTTCAGCTACAAAGCACAAACCTCTCTGAAGTAGATATTCGACTCTCTCTCTCTCTCTCTCTCTCTCTCTCTCTCTCTCTCTCTCTCTCTCTCTCTCTCTCTCTCTCTCTCTCTCTCTCGCACACAAACACATCCACATGCACACGTGCCTTTCGGAGGTCGACATAGATCTCTAACATGAAACATATCAAGTTTCCACGAAATACAGAAATACAGAAATACCTGTTGTTTATGGACCTCGAATCATTGCCGATGCGAAAAAGGTAATTTCCGTCCGCATCCGGACGGAGATTCCCGCATAATCATGTTCTATGCGGGGAGCTCTAAGTAGAGAAGTAAGGAATCGCGCGTCGTATGATAAGGAAAAGGAGGAGGGCGAAGAGGAAAGAGTGTGCAACCTCCAGAGGACATAGCTGACCAGGAGATGCAACGGATGAAGTGTCTACGAAGACGCCTGGTCCCTGGCGCCAGTCGCTAAGGAAGGAGACAGCTTTGCCAAGGCCGACGAACGCCATCTCCATGCGAAGAAAGGGAGGGGAAGGCAAACGGATCAGTGTGAAACTTTGTCAAGGGAGAAGCGCTGTGCCTTGTGAGCAAGGCCAGAGAGAGAGAGAGAGCGATGGTTTTAAGAAACTACAAACGAGCGCAGATGGCGTGTGTCCTGTGGAAGGCGCATCTGATATATGTATACAGTGCGGAATCTGGATGGTCTGCGGATCACGATGTCGATGGGAGAAATGTGCATCGGCAAGTCAATGTCATTCTCCGCTGAAACGAAAGCTAGAATCGTAAAGCATGGAAACATTTATGAAAAGAAAAGGTATTGGATGAATGCAAAGGTAGTGGTAGGCCGTAGGGACATCAACGATGGAAAGTTATAACGAGTGACATGAGAGTTAGCACCTTAAATTTTTTTATTTTTTTTTAAATAAAGGAAGTTCGGCCTTAGCCTAATCTCCCGGACTTTAATTATAATAAAGAGAAAAAGTTACAAGTGAATGGGACTAGTGCCCATGGGACCCCCCAAATCCCACAAAGCAGGGGAGGAGTATGGCAAGCTACAGGGCCTTACAAATGAGGCGGATAACATTATCATCACCCTCATGTGGGACCCATTTGGGTTTCAACTTGTTGTTTTCGAGGAGATAAATACAGTGATGTCTAAACGGTGGCGATCTCTTGACTCGGGAGATTCTTTTACCAAGGAGAAACAAGGATTTCTCGATCGACCATTCCTTAGGAGTTTGGCCAAAATTGACAGCACAGCGCTCCCTCCAAATCTTCCAGAGAGCCTCACCTCTGATGGCATTCCACAGCCTCGATGAGCAGCCGATCGCCTCACCCAACATCACTTGTTGCCAGTTGATTTGACTCGTGAGTCTCAATACCCGGGCCACGTGATGCCAGATAACATGGGACTTGGGGCAGTCGAAGAACAGGTGAGCTAAATCTTCGAAGCACCGATGGCAACGCTTGCACCATGGCGGCACACCACAGATTTTGTTAGCCCTTGCATTGGTCCAGATACCTTTATGCAAGATCTGCCACATGAGAACGGACTTTTTGACCTCAATTAGGGGGTGCCAAATAGACATGAATTTTAGCTCCCACCGAAGTTTGGTCCAAGAAAGGCACCATCTCTTGTTAAGGGTGTGGTGAACATCCAAATCCCCTTTGAAGTTGGGGATTCTGGATAGCTTCTTACCATTGCTCCATTTGAGGCCCTCCAAGCAAGGAAGATCCTGACCGCAGAGAAGGCGGGTAGTTGAGCGGTCCCAGGCTAAACACCTGCTTTGAAGAAGAGTCCATTCCTCAAAGGTAACTCTAAGTCTCGGATCCAATTCTTCGAACCCAATCCACTGGCTGGTCTCTTGTTTCCAGAGCTGTTTCCACTGTTTGAACCCCTTGTTCCATAACCGCCTTGCAATTTGGAGGTTCCAAGACTCCACCCCCCGAATGCCACTGATCGGGAACCAGATAGAGTCATTTTGTCTTATGCCAGCCGCCCACTTCCACTCATCACTGATTCTGATGGACTGTTTGGCCTTGTTCCAATTCTTCCATAAGGAACACACGAGGCTAGAGCCTTTAGGGAAGACCGGGTGGGGGGAGAACAAAAGCGTGAGAATCCCTATGTCCTTCCAACCAGGGTGGCCAACAAAGGTAAGGTCTTGCGTGTTTCTGGAGATCAATTTAGCCCAAGAGGACTCCCTATTGCTCCAGGCCTTGATAAGCCATTTTGCCGCCAGCTTGTCAGCCAACCCAACAATATCCAAAATTCCCAAGCCCCCTGAGTCTTTCGGGCTAATGCAAGTTTCCCATTTGATTTTAGGAATCCCCCTTCTGTTGGGGTCCCCAGTCCAAAGGAAGTTTTTGCAGATTCTTTCCACTTTGGCCAAGTCTTTCTCCTTAGGTCTCTAACACGAGATAAAGTAAATAATTGTAGACAGCATAAATGTGTTAATAACCATAGCACGCCCTGCCAGGTTGACTTGAATACCTTTCCACTGATTCAGCTTCCTATCCAGCTTGGATAGCACCCAGTTCCAGCGTTGGTCCATTGAGATGTCGAAACCCATCGGAATGCCAAGGAGACGGAAGACTTGACCGCTAGGGATAACTTGACACCCCTGATCCACCAACAATTGGGGAGTAGGTCCGCTGATTGCTCTAAAAGCAGTTTTAGCATGGTTGATTTTTGAGCCTGATGCCACACAAAAGGTGTGGAGGCACCACCAAAACACCTCAATGCTGTTTAAATCGTTATGCACAAAGGCATTCATGTCATCAGCAAAAAGTCTCACAATCATTTGGCCGTGATTTAGAGGTAAGGAAAGACCCTTGAGATTGCTAGCGTCCATGTGGTGCTTTAGTAGGCAGCTGAGTCCATTCGAGGCGATAGCGAATAGTAATGGAGCCAGAGGGCAGCCTTGCCTAATTGATCTTTTTAAACGAATGGGCTCAGAGAGCTTACCGTTGATGTTTATTCTAGTTGAAGCATTTCCAAGAAGAGTGGAAACCATCTTCGTGAACTTTTGGCTGCATCCAAGGTCTTTCAATGATTGAAGAATAAAGTCCCATTCCAATCTGTCATACGCTTTGTCGAAGTCGATCTTAATGAATACCAGATCTTGAGCAGACTCCTCAGCAAAAGCAAGGCCTTCCCAAATATCGATAATTGCTTCAAGTATAGATCTACCTTTGATAAAACCTTTCTGGTCCTCACACAGCCATGACTTTAAATGACAAGAGATTCTATTGGCGATAACTTTTGCAATTATCTTGTATCCTGTTTGGAGCATGGTAATCGGACGCCAATTTTCAATTTTGTTCTTATCTCCCTGTTTGTGGATTAACTTGATGACGCCATTATTCAGGCACTCAGGGAGGGCACCGAAAGAGAGAGACTCTTGCCACACGAGGCGCAGCGGGGTGGCCACCTGATGTTTGAAGGACTTGAAAAACTCATTGGTAAGGCCATCCGGACCCGGACTTTTCCCATTGGGAAGGGCATCAATAACCTCGATAATTTCATTCTCAGAGATGTTAGCATCCAGTAGAGCAATCAAGTTCTGTGGGATTCTGGTTTGAGCAACCCTTGAGATGGTTGCCATGGAGTCGCGCCTATGGGGGGAAAGAGGATTCGAGACCCCGAGAAGATTGGTAAAGTGTTCGACGATGATAGATCTATTCTCCACTTCCGTGCAACATTCAGTTCCATTGTTATCGATCATTAGGGGGATGGATTCCCTAGCTTGTTTCCTTTTGAGGATGTTACACATCTCTTTCGTTGGTTTGTCGGCCTTCCCTGCCCACCACTCTTTGAAGAAAATTTGAAGATTTTTCCTTTGGACCTCCTCCTCTAATCTTAGTCTTCCCCTGATTTTCAAAAGACCCTGTTGGCAATGTAACTTACCTTTGTTCACCTCTTCTTCAAGCCGTGAGAGCCTCCGGTACACCGTTTCTCTTCTTTTTTTTTCGGATTTCTCTTATAGCCTTTTGAGTCCTGATTAGAATTTTTCGAGTCTTTCTACTGCGCTTCTCCAACACTTAGCCGGTTCATTACAGTAAGCAAAGGCTTCCGTCCACACCTCAAAAATTTCTTGGTGGACAGAGGGGAGGGAAAACGATGTCTGACAAGCATGAAACCAAGGAGCTTTCTGGAGCATGGGAATCGGTTTGAAAGACAGAGTAATCGGATAGTGGTCTATGATAGTCAGGTCCATGTGTTGGGAAATCGAAGGAATACCCCACTGAAGGATGGTGTTCTGATCGATGTAGCATCTATCAAGTCTTGCTTTTCTCAAAGAGTCCCCCGACTGGAGATTTGACCAGGAGAACCCCTTCATGTCTTTCACCTCGACCAGGTCGAGATGGAGCTTGATTTTATCCCATATCTCTTTCTCCTGACCGTCAATAATTTTTCCTTTGTTATTCCATCGGTCCTCAGGAAACTCAACCATGTTGAAGTCCCCACAAATCAGAACATTGTGTGAAAGGGAGTCGAGGGAAGCCCAAGTATCCATTCTATCTCCTTCACCATTAGGGGCATAAATTGAGACCACAGTGAACTGGAAAGGGAACCCGAAAGAGGCAGCAATCCAACGATGATTCCGACCTTCAAAAGTCGAGGTCACATTGCTAGACAAGGAGTGACTAATGCCGATAGAAGCACCCCCGGTCCCTCTAGGGTGAGAAGTGGAGAACCAAAGGTGGTTCGGAGAAATGCATTTAAGCCGTTTCTGTAGATCCTCTCCGTCGATTTTAATCTCTTGTAAGCAAATAAAGTCAGGGGCGAAGCACTTGTCTTTGAACCACTGGCCAAGAATCGAAGCTCTTGATGGGTCAGACAGACCCCTAACGTTTAGAGATGTGAATTTCATTAATGATGGTTGCCCTCTTTGAGGGGAGGGACCCGATCTTTTTTCTTCTTGTGGTCTTCTTTTTTCCTCCCTACTTCTTGACTTATGATCCTACTCTTGAGAGGGCTCTTCCAAGGCATGCCGGAAGGTTTTTTTCCTTTAAGCTTTGACTTTTGTTGCGGTAATCTTGGAAAGCATACCGGGAGGTTAGGACCAAGAGAGGAGCTTTCGCTGTCTGGGTTGTCTTCATTGTTGGTAGTGAAGCCTTCCTCTTTACTCGTGGTGTAACCTTCTTGGTTATCTTCTTTGCTGGTAGAGCACCCAAGGGTATTATCAGTGGGGTCTTCTTCAAAGAGGTTGTCCCCTGGGAAGTCGACCTCATTAATATCTTTTTCTAGGTTACAGTATATGTTATTCGAGGGGGCAACTGTCGTGGTATTCCTTGTTGTTGATCTTCGAGGGCTAACTTTCCTCTTGCGTCTCACTTCAGTGAATCCTTCTGAATCCGTCGCAGCAACGCGAGTTCCCTCTTCTTCCTCCATTGGAGGGGGATGACCCCGAGTGTCGTCTTGGGGGAGAGGGTCTAGGGTCCCATCTGGTTTAAGCTTGTTTTTATTGGTACTTTTCTTCAGGGGGCAGTCTTTGATCCTGTGACCTTGATGCCCGCACCGGAAGCATGCGTTTGGCAAATTCTTGTAAGTAACCTCTTGTGTCCAGGTCTTACCATCTCCACAGTTTATGGAGATCTTCGAGGGAAGGACCTGGTTCAGGTCTGTTTCAACGCAGATCTGAGGATGCCATCTTGCATTGAAAGAATGTTGAGCACCATCGTAGATTAACCCCCCAACATCCTGTCTTGCGGCCATCGGGCGACTGATCGGTGAGACGATTTCACGAAGAAATCCATACATGAAGAAAGGCAGATTGGGAAGCTCCACCCAAAGGGGGTAACGAAGAGGCTTTGATCTGTTCGGGACAAAGTCTGGGGTCCACTTAAAAAGGCAAAGGGTGGACCGGTCCACTTGCTAGGAGCCGGCTTGCAGGGCTTGGAAAGCCATCTCTTCATTCTCAAAAACTAGAATCAGGTGATTCGCCAGCAGGAATTGACATTTGGACACAATTAGGCCACGCGGGAACCACTCCTTGCGAAGCCAAGTTCTCACACTTTCAAGAGGGGGCCTGGGGCCAAACATTTGACCGATCAGGCAAGTTTTCTTCAATTCTTCCTGCTTTGCCGCCACAGACTCCTTGCATAAAGAGACCTCTGGGGGCGCGACGTCCACTGGGACGGACTCCATCTCAAGGGGGGACACGGACTGAGGGGGATCCACAATGTTCATGACAAATTCTTTAGCCATTGATAAAATAAAACTTCTTAAGACTTCTTGGTTATTTTAGTGAGTGGTCAAGTGTGCTCCCCCGTTGGGTTCTCCCGTAAGAGTGGAATCATTTTCTCTCTGGCATAGTAACTTAAAAAAGAGAGAGTAACTAGGAAAAGCGAGAGTAGTTTGAAAAAATACTATTGTTTTGCTGTTCCAAAAAGCAAGCGCAATGAGTTGCTTGAGTTGCTAAAAGGAAAAAGAAAGCTAGACGCATCAAAATCACATTAACCAATCTAACATGCGCCCGTAGAAGGAGAGTGAAGGCGACACGTTTTTCTTTTCCGCTCTAAGAAACTTTTTCCTTTTTCACTGAGCGAGAAAGCTCCGCGCGGCCGGCGTCAACGAGCAGAAACAAGGTCGGGTCTCGGGAAACCATCAATCGTCCAATCCCAGGGCAGAAACCATCACTCGTGGGGACTGACGCACGAAACCATCAGTCGTGGAGAGCAGAGCGTGGGAAACCATCGATCGTCAAGTCAAAGCAGGGCAAAACAGTCGATCGTGGCCAAATACCATCAATCATCCAAGCCCAGGGCAGAAACCATCAATCGTGGGGACTGACGCGCGAAACCATCAATCGTGGAGAGCAGAGCGCGGGAAACCATCGATCGTCAAAGCAGGGCAAAACCGTCGATCGCGGCGAAATACCGGGGTCCAAACCATCAGTCGCGAGAACAACCATCAATCGCGAAACAACCATCACTCGCAGAAAACTCCATCTTCATCTTCTAGCGGATTTCAGCTGCTGCGCGCTTCCAGAAAGCGGGCCAGCTTTTGAGAAGCTTGCATTAACTTCTTTAATCAGTAATGAATCAACGGATGGAGCGATAATCTTATCTTTTTGAACACGATTCTTTTCGCTCTGGTACCACTTAGGTGTAAGCGGTTAGCGCGCAACTATGGCGACCTCATGTAAAATGTAGACAGAGACCTGTGTGATGTTTTTTTTAGCACCTTAAATTTACGATAAATGTACCGGGCGTCATCAGTCGATCGGTCGGAGTACCGATCGACTGATGACGCCGAAGAAAATGATCGCATCATAAATGTACGAGTGACATGAGAGTTAGCAGCTTAAATTTACGATAAATGTACGGTGATATCAAATTGATACGTCGAAGAAAATGATCGCATCATAAAAGACAGGCGACAAGCGAATAGGGGTTGCAAGATTCAGCAATATTGTCTCGAGGGAAATGCTTTAATTCAAATGAAAGAAGATGAAATCCTCAAGGAAGTAAGTTAGAGGACTTTCAGAAGGGCAGCTTTAGGATTTGGGACTTTCGCCTCTTCCTGGGAGTGGGTGGGATGCAGGGCCTAATTTCACGGCCAACACAAAATGTGATATCACAGGGAAAATTTTGCCTCTACCTTTCATAGCAGAAATTTTTACATGTTTATACAAGGCATATGTAATATATATATATATAGAGAGAGAGAAAGATATATATATATATATAGAGAGAGAGAGAGAGAGAGAAAGAGAGAGATAGATAGATAGATAGATCTATGAAAAATGACAGACAAAATACCAATCAGAGCTTGTCATTTGACACGAAGTTTCAAAAAACATCTGTTTTGATAGGCAAAATGCCCAATAACAGGTAAAACCCCTGTCAATTTTAGACCCTGAGAAGAGAGTTCAATTTCTATGTGTTTTTATGGCCTATATTTTTTAAAGAGGAAGATCTGCGAAGTCAATCTTCCTTATAGCTTGAATTTGATTGAAAAAAATAAATGTATAAATGAAGGGGCATAGTATTTATGGGACCCCTCTATATCTTATAGACCTAAAAGTAACATATGGAAAGGATTGTCCAAAAGTAGTTGGTTTAAATTTATCCGAAGGCAATACGTTGAAACTAGAACAGATCGAGCGTATAACGAGGTTTTTATCGAGGGAAATGAATGCGCTTATTTTTTCCCCGACGTCAGTGTAGATGTCGGTATGCGCATCGGTACTATAGTGCCAGTATGTGCAGCGGTATGGGCGTCGGTATGGGTGTCAGTATGAGCGTCGATATGGGCGTCGGTATGAGCATCGGTATGGGCGTCGGTAGAGACGTCAGTATTACCGAAGCCCATACCGACGCCCAT
Organism: Ceratopteris richardii; assembly: GCA_020310875.1. Lineage (NCBI taxonomy): Eukaryota > Viridiplantae > Streptophyta > Polypodiopsida > Polypodiales > Pteridaceae > Ceratopteris > Ceratopteris richardii. Next base: position 70,966,578 of record CM035429.1, on the reverse strand, counting down.
GCCGACGCCTTTGCTGGGTGTACCGTCGCGTATACGGTCGCTTGTTGGGTGTACCGACGTTTATTCCGATGACATTACTCGGAGTACCGTCACGTATACCGACGACCATATCTGCAAAAGTTTTTTTGGGCAGAGTGTGTTGTCTTTTGCTACATCAACATTACCATGATGTTGCTTAACAAAAGACAATATAGTCTGCCCAAAAAAAACCGAGTACATGTGATGTGTACTCTAATGTCAACCGACATATGATTTCATAAAACAGAATATTATTGGACACAAAAGAGATAATCAGAATGAACCATGAACCATGAACAATGTACAAAGAAAGTTATATATTTCATAAATGAAGCATGTACAAGAGTGTGGCAAACCACTGTCATATATGACGCTTTTACAAAACGTGGTAAAGCAATGCATTGCCATATAAAAATCAAATACAAAATTTTGGTGTGCCACTGCCATACACATGCAAAGAACGTTCCATATCAATAGTCCTACAACAAAGAACATTAATGGAATGAGATAAATTCACATGAAATTTACAAACAACAAGTAAAAACCAAGTTTATAAATTAATCACCTCATCGCAAATGCTCCCATGAAATGACCGCACCGCATCCCTCCAAGTCCTCCAATAGTGCAGTCAATCCATGATGATATCCATAAGCCTCCTCCATTCGTGTTGGAGGACGACCCATTGCCAGCTCCTGCAACAAATGTACAAAACATTAGAGGAACATACATGAGAAACTTAACACACATAAATTCAATAAATGAAAATGGTACTTACAAACTCATGACGCATCGTGTCATATTCATCGCTACCCAAATTTGACGGTCCAACCGTATCTAAACGTGTGGCTGCAGCATCTCGCTGTTGGCGATATCGATCAGGAATCTGCTGCTGCTCGTCGCGAATCACATCCCACTCGTCAGCATCTAACCATACATGCTTTGCTAAGCCTGCTCTAAAAGCATCACGTACCTCGGATTGTCGATGGGACATAACCTCACGTGCAGTGTGTAGAATCCACTCTAAACTAACAAGAGACTATCCATCGACTGGTCGGAACTCCTGATAAATCGTTTGTGTGATATAATTCTTGCGATCTTTATCCTCTTCACTCCATTTCAGCATGATAGAGTTTCCAAACTGTATGGAGCAAAGTTGTCATATACATGCATGCATTGCTTTGCCAGCCGCATCCATCACCGGAGCTCCATCTCGGATACTATATACCTTGGAGTCATCATGGTCATGATCACCCCAAGGTGTACGTGGTGTTCCATGTGGTGTACTCCATGGCGTACCTACATCTGAGGTACTCGTCCTAGGAGTAGAAGCGGGTGACACAACATCTGTCGCACTACCTCCACAACAGCCGGCTCCTCGAGACCTACCTGTAGATCCACTCCTAGAACCTCCTGCTCCAAAGCGTGACCTCGACCTACGAGACGGGCGAGAATGTGTATCGCGCTGAGGCGTCGAACGCACATGTCTACTACTAGACCCAATAGGAGATGGCTGAAAAGATGGTCGTGGTGGAGTCACAAAGCTAGGAGACATACCTCCTACGGGAGTAGCACCACCCGTAGGAGTGACACCGGTGGGAGTGACACCAGCGGGAGTGAGGCCGGTGAGAGTGAGACCACCAGGAGTGAGGCCGCCAGGAGTGAGGCCGGGAGGAGTGCTACCACGAGCGACCCAATACTATGATGCAACGGCCATATACACGGGAGGTACCTGAGAGATGAACTCTAAAAATGGATCCTCTATCATGGAATGTGGAGTGACTGGAGGATTGTCTCCCATCATGCTCTATAACAAAAGAACTCAAATAATTAGCATGTGATAATAAAGGTAATATAGAGAATAAGCAGAAAAAAAAACAAAAATTAGTACGTACAAGTGTTTTATTCAAAAATCCTCTGATCTATCATCCTCTTGAAGATCCAATGCACCGAGAATATCTATCTCTATATTGATGGCTTTTAAATCGCTTGCTATGCTGGTTTCTTCTTGATCATCGTCTATTGCTTCATCTTCTCAAACAATGACCTCTTCTTCAATGACCTCTTCTTCTCGAACAATGATCGGCTATCGAATGAATCTCTGAGTCCACTAGAGATGGAATTTCTTCTACATCTATGTTCTCACAAATTTTTCTACTATGTGGGGGGACTTGTAAAACAAATAGGCACTCTGGTTCTTTTGAATCTCGTACAAAAACAACTTGCTCACAGTGTTCGGAAAGTACAAATGTATCCCTTTCATCCGTTCATAATTTTGTGGAGTCGACTTGAAGCAAACCGCTTTTATCTGGCCTCACTGTTGCGTTTCTTTTAGAGGTGACTACTTTGAACCATTTCACATCAAAAACAAAATAATCAAACTTCCTAAAAGATAGTTTCAAGATATCTTGAATCACACCACAATAATCTAGCGGGTCTTCTTGAGCATTATCATCTCTTGCACTCGCTCTACTTTTTTGCAAAAAGTTTACCATCACCCCACTATCAAAAGTAGACCTATTTTTATCGATTCATGTGATCCGAAAGTGTTGTCCATGAAACCATAGTGCACCGTATTTAGTATACTCCCAATCACATCCCTTTGCGAGTTCTTCTTCTTCTTTAGAGATACCTTCACGTGCTCCCTTTGCTTATGAAACCGCTCTATCTAGACATCTGCTCGTTGGAAAAGGTCGAAGAGGTCGAAGACTTTTTGGAAGAGGCAAAAATCGAGTGGAACGATTCGAAGGAAACTGAGCTCTTTCTTTTGCGTTGGTTTCCTTGGCAAGCTCATACCTTTCTAACCACTTCTGCATAGGCTTAGAGTTAACTATGCAAAATTTCATTGCCTTCTCTCTGAAAGCTGCATCCATTTTCCTTTGCAATCCTTTACCTTGTGGTATATCGCCTACGAGACGAACATCTTCATCATCGCTCCATAAGTGAGGCGTTTCGGGATCCAACATACGTAGAAACTCAGTTATGAATACAAGGGATTCTTGTACAAGCCATCCCTCTCCCATGCTACCCTCTAGATGTGCTCTCTGTTGAACAAACCCTTTTAATGTCTTCATAAAGCACTCTAAGAAAAACATCCATCGAGTATGGACGGTTCCTGCTATTGCAACTTCATCTACCTCATGAACGAGTAAATGAAGTTGAATAGTGAGAATACTTGTGGGAAAGTATGTCTCTACCATACAAACAGCCTCGATAGAATTGAGTTTTGCACTCTCTATGCTATCTTTATTTATTTCTTTAGAAGAGATCCACCATAATAAAGAACTAATTTTATAAATGGTTCTTCGTACATCCTCCGAAAGATAATCTTTTAGGGCTATAGGGAGCACAAACTGTAAAAACTTGTGCCAATCATGAGACTTGATCCCTCCAAGATCTTCGTTTCGTGTGAAAGCAGTCTTTAGACACCTCATGCATCTAGTAGGTGTCCAAAACTCTGAAATTGTTTTCTTCACTTGTTGCTCTTCCATCCTGCAAAGCACCCAAGGAGCTCTTGGTAAGGATATTGTTCTGTTGGGCTTAGTAATTGCCCACAACTCTCGCATACGACCTCGCTCTTCTAAGTCCTCCCTTTGTGCTTTGCTTTCTTTCTTTCTGATCAAAGTTCTCCAAAGAATCTCTCCCACATTCTTAAAAATATGCATCGCGTCTACCAAATGATTGATCAACAATTCACTCCAATAAGGGAGTTCATGAAAAATGGACAATCCTTTCATGCCAACGACTGGATGTTCCGAATCCCACAGTTGTTTCCAATCGCTAGCTTTCATTGGCGTTGCGCTTGTCGATCAATTTTCTCTTCACGTAAAACATGTCCATCAGACATATATCTATGGTGTCCTTCATAGACAGTTTTACATAGTGCTTTGGAATAGCGTGCTTCGAGTCGTTGTCCGCATAAAGGACAAGCATGGTAACCCGAAATCGATAAACCTGAACATTCACCATAACCAGACCAATCATGCATCGTCCATATGTATCTTTTTCACAAGTGGTGCAAGATATACATCCATGTTTTTCACCTTTAATAAATGACCTTTCTTTGTGGCCAGCCACGGTGGGATGTTATAATTGACCAAACATACAGGCCACGTGCTCCATGAAGAACTACATAAACCAAATGGATTCACTCCATCCATAGCTAAGCCTAGATGTATGGACCGAGGCTCACTAGCAAACTCTAGCCACTTACTATCTATGTGCTTTCAAGCATCAGAGTCAATAGGCTTAAACCTAAAATACTAAAACCCTAATTCGAAAGACTTAGACTTAAAACCAAAATACTAAAACCTAAATACTTAAAAACCTATAAAAATATAAACCCCTAATCCTAAAACCCTAATCCTATTTTATATATATGTTTATTTATATATTCAGCTTTTTTTCTTATTTTTTTTATATTTTTTCTTAATATAAATGTAAGTGAGTTACATGTATGCCTAAATACTAAAACCCTAATCTTAAATATCTAGATCTAAAATATGTATATTTCTGTATGCAGGTGTATATACATGTATATATGTATTATATGTGTATGTGTATGAATGTGTAAATAGCCTAAAAACCCTAATCCTATTTTTATATATTTGATGTGAAAAAAAACTTCAAAATCAAAAATTTATATATTTAATTATATATATTTAATTAAAACACTAGCTTATATGTGTGTATATATATGTGCATGTGTGTATGTATGTGTGTGTGTGTGAATGTATGCATGTGTGTATATGTGTATGTGTATCTATGTATGCATGTGTGAGTATATGTGTATGTGTGTGTATGTATGCATGTGTGTGTATGCATTCATGTGTGTGTGTGTGTGCAAGCATGTGTGTATGTATGTGTGTGTGTGTGAGTGTATGCATACATGTGTGTATATGTGTATGTATGTATGCATGCATGTGTGTATATGTGTGTATGTATGGATGTGTGTACATATGTGTGTGTATGTATGCATGTGTGGACATGTGTGTGTCTATGTATGCATGTGTGTATATGTGTATGTGTGTGTATGTATGCATGCATGTGTGTATATGTGTATGTGTGTGTATGTATGCACGCATGTGTGTATATGTGTGTATGTATGTGTATGCATATGTGTATATATGTGTGCATATGTATGTGTGTATGCATGTGTGTATATGTGTATGTATGCATGTGTGTACATATGTGTGTGTATGTATGCATGTGTGTACTTGTGTGTGTGTATGTATGCATGTGTGTGTGTATATGTGTGTATGTATGCATGTGTGTATATATGTGTGTGTATGTATGCATGTGTGTACATGTGTGTGTGTATGCATGCATGTGCGTATATGTGTGTATGTATGCATGTGTGTACATATGTGTGTGTATGTATGCATGTGTGTACATGTGTGTGTGTATGCATGTGTGTATATGTGTATTGTTGGAGATTCACTCACTAATTAGGCATAACAACATAAAGACAAAGAGAAGTAGAAACAAAGCATTCAAAAAATCAAGCCTTAGTGAAGGGACAAATTCACGTCTGTAATATACAGCGTAGAAACTTCCAAAATTAGAGTTTGTTGAAACCCGGATCAAAAATTGTATATAAGAGAGCTGAGATAGATAGATAAGAGAGAGAACGCACGTATAGCAGATATAGAGATATAGAAGACGCCAGAGATTGCATATGTAGAGATGAATAACAGAACCTGAAATGTCGGGTATTCATCTAAGAGAGATAGTAAGGAGAAACTACTTAGTATAGGAGAGTTCTCATGACTGTGAGCGAAGTGAGGCCGAGTCATTTTTGTACACATCTTCTCTAATAGAAAACACATGTTCATGTGGAAGATTGAGCACATTTTTCATATGTGAAGAAATCTAAGAGATTTCATGTTACTGTGAAAAGTTAGTTAACAGTTACAGTTTTCTTAGTAAACGTTTTCCGGTACTTCTGTAAGACAGATCTTGCAACATAGTGTAAAGTTTTTTATGAGAGATAGCTTATCTTGAAGCCAGTAGTCTCAACTATAAGTTGATCAAAGATTTCACTGAAATGGACATGTACACATAGTACTAAGTCTGAGTGTAAAGAACTGATGAAGTTTTTCCTTTAAACTTCAAATAGAGTACATTCAGTGAAGGAAGTTCAAGTATCACTTCCTTACCTCATGTATACACGTTTGAAGTAACTACAAACAAAATTGCAGTTGATTCCGGTAGTATTCCGGTACAATTACGGTGACATTCCTGTAACAGTCCGGTGAAGTTCCGGTGAAATTTTAATGAGTTTAAAACACATTTTTTACAAAGTTAAGTGATGCAAAGATTTTTTAACTGTAAGCAAATACAGTAGTGTAAAGACTGAAGTAAATCAGTTCAGAATTGAAGCTTGAAGGAAACGTGAAGCTTTCTGTAAAGTGAATTTTTGGTGTTCACTAGATACAGTTATAAGTTTTCAGTTTCAGAAAATTTGCTAAGCTACTGATGACTATAGAGGTGTTCTAACATCACTATAGCTTAGTTTCTGTGGTGTAAGCGAATTCCGCAATAAGCGCTGCACCAACAGTGGTATTGGATGTGGCCATTCCATAATAGCCCTTACTTTTTTCAGGATCCATCTGGATTCCATTCCAGGAAACTATATGCCCAAGGTATTTAACCTCTGTTTTGAAAAATTCACACTTTGACTCCTTAGCAAAGAGTGAAGTTTCCCTTAGCACTTAAAATACCTTTCTTAAGTGTTCCAACTGTTCCAAGTGCTCGTCTCTTGATGCACTATAGATCATAATGTCATCCAAGATGTCTACTACAAAATGTCCTAGATAAGGTCGTAAAACACCATTCATGAGCTTCATGAAAGTGGTAGGAGCATTGATGACATCAAAAGGCATCACCAAAAACTCATAGTGCCTATATCTAGTCCTAAATGCAGTCTTAGGGACATCCTCTGCCCTAATCCTAATCTGATGATATCCTTATCTAAGGTCAAGCTTGGTAAAATACCTAGCTTGATGTAACTGATCAAATAGATCTTCCAATCTCGGCATTGGAAACCTTTTTTTTATAGTTACCTTATTAAGTGCTCTATAATCTATACATAGTCTCATAGAGCCATCTTTCTTTTTAACTAGGAGCATTGGCGATGCCCAAGGTGAGTCACTTGGTCTAATGAAGCCTTTATCTGAATATTCCTATAATTGCCTCTCAACCTCCTCATGTCAAGAAACAATAAGCCTATAAGCTGGCTTATAAATAGGTTTAGTGTTAATAACTACCTCAATAGCATGTTCAATGTCCCCTCTCTCAGGTGGTAGCCCTCTAGGTAAGTTAGTGGGAAAAACATCTCTAAACTCAAACATAAGATCTTTAAAACTTTTAACCACACACTCTTGCAAGAAAGAATAATAGAAATTCTTGTCCATATTTACATTCATAGCATGAAAATATACATAAGATGAACTGTCTGTATAATGTTCAGTATCATGGTTATACAATAAAAAGACCTCTTGTACATGCTGAAAATGAAAAAGACTATGCAACTCTAAAGATGAAATGAGAGGTGCACTAGGTACATGTCTCTCTCTCCCTGAATACAAAATTTACTTCCATTTCTTTCAAACTCAAGTGTGTTATTTTGATAACTGTGTTTAAGTGTGTCTCCCAACCCCCATAGCCACTCTCTTCCTTAAACAAGGTTTGTCCTCTCCATATTCATAATTTGGAAGTCCATATGATTTGTATAATCCTGCATCTTGGCTGTCAAATTGGATACCATAGTATCCCATATCCTCTTGTCTTCCCCTTGGAGCATAGATACTATGTATTTATGTGCACTGGGTTGTTGGGGAATCTTTAGTTTCTTGACCAGAGCATAGTTTATAAAGTTATGAGTGGTCGAGTCATCTATCATGACTCGCACCCTGATCCCATGTACACTACCATGCAGTTTAGCAAGGTGATGTGGTCCAAACTACGGTGACCACTCTTGATGGCTTTATCTAAGCCTCTAACAGACCCTCTAGTTTTTTGGAAGTCATCTAAGCCCTTAAGTTTCAAAATGATCTCCCTATAGTGGGATATGTAGACCGTCAAAGGCCTACCTCTCTAGTTAGTCCTATCCCACTCATCCCAATTCCTCTCCTCCTCATTCTCAGGAAGAAACTCTTTTAGAAAAAGAGTTTCAAACTGAGTCCAATCTGTAGGGATAGAGTTCACCTCCTTGACTCATCCACCACATATAAGCACACGGGCCAAGCGAGAGACTCGCCTCTAGCACACGGTACTGTGATGGGGTTCCCTTTAGTTGATGCAAATCATGCCACTTTTGTAAAAAAGTGTAGACTGCATCCTTCTTTCTATCTCGGTCATCCCCCGTAAAGTTAGGTGGCTTTAAGTCTTTCAAGAGGGGAGCCTCCCTAGAGCTCTCTCCTTTGTGCTTACTAGGAAAAGAAGGATCTTTCCTAGTCATCTCTAGAGGAAGAGTAGGGGTTTCTCTTTCCTTCCTAGCTAGGAAAGAGGTAACATGAGTCTCACGTCAAATCATTTGAGACTTAAGCTATTGAATGAGAGATGTAATGCTACTTATATATCTCTCTAGCCTAAGGGTCCGTTCCTTTAAGTCTACAAATTGGTCATGAGTAAGAAACTCATCTAAAAGTTCCTCATAAGTATATTCCTCTTGTTGAGGTGCTTTTTCTTCTAGATTTTCCTCCACTTCGTGCCACATTTCTACCTCTTCCATTCTAAAATCAAGATCCTCTAGTTGCTCTTTAGATGGAGAAGTGTGTTCCATTATTTGTTTCCCTTTAGACTCCATGTTTCACCCCTCCCCCCCCCGTTTGCTAACTAGAGTATGTGAGAAGAATGGAAGTAAACCTTGCATATGCAAGAAGAAGAGAAATATATCACAAGAGCACTTCCCTGATACAAAATAAAGCTGCAAAAGTGAAATCCAAGCGATCTTTGAAGCTTGAGGTCGCTGATCATTTTAGGGTCTATGTCCTCAAATCTGATCCACTGGCCACTCTCTTGTTTCCAGATGTGTTTCCACTGTGTGAAACCCTTGTTCTAGAACCTCTTAGCATTTTGGAGGTTCCAAGAGGCATATCCCTGATGTCTAAAATTGGGAACCATGTTGAGTCGTTTTGTCTGATACCGACCGCCCATTTCCAATCTTCTTTGACTCTGATAAATTGTTTGAACTTGTTCCAACTCTTCCACGGGGAGTGCACAAGATTTGAGCATTTAGAGGAAACTCGAATTGGGGAGAATAATAGGGTGAGGTCCAAGTCCTTCCAACTAGGGAGGCCCACCAACGTAATCATGTTCTTGTTCCTGAAAATGAGCTTGGCCCAAGACGTCTCATAGTTGCACCAAGCCCTGATGATCCATTTTGCTGCCAACTTGTTATCCATGCCTTCAATATCCATAATGCCTAGTCCCCCACAATCCTTTTGGCTGATGCAGGTAGACCATTTGATTTTGCGAACCCTTCTTCTATTGTGGTCCCCTATCCAAAGAAAGTTTCTACAGATTCTTTCTATTATGCTAAGCTCTTGATCTTTCGGTCTCCAGCAAGAGAGAAAGTAAATGATCGAGGAGATGAGGAATGTATTAATTACCATGGCACAACTTGTGACGTTGATTTGCATGCCCTTCCAATATGCTAACATGTTGTCTAGTTTGGAAAGAACCCAATTCCATGGGCCTGTATTGATTGTGCATGTTCTCATCTATTAAATAACATTAAAGAAAACAAGTTTTCAAAGCACATGTTGTTGGATTTTATGAGAATCTCAATGGACACTGTACTAAAGATGGTTGAAAGGCCGTGCTCACTACGGTAACTTTTCGTTAGTACAAAAATCAATCTTCTCATTTGGCGTTGGGACCGTGCACTCCCAATTCTTATCTTTAGTGATACTTTAGACCGCGCACTCCCAATTCTTATGTTTAGTGATTTTTTAGGTTGTCTTCATTCCTAATAGCAATGAGATTCAGGAGTCTCCTTTTGTACTATGTCTTTCATTCAACAGTCACACCATCAATATCTTCCATTCAACGGTCATCTTTTCAATAGATTCAAGCCTCAAAAGATCGAGATCATAAGTTCGAATTTTACTTTTAGAAAAAAAGAAAAAAAATGTTAGAAAATTACAGTGTACGTGATTTAGTGTTAAACACATTGAGCTATCAAGTGAGTGCCAGAGTTCAATATTCAAAAAAAAAAACAGAGAACTTAGAAATCAGTTTATAAATATGGCTTCATAGATATGCCATCATTTGGTGAAGTATTTATTCCTCTTTCAATTTATCACATTGTATTACAAAGACAATAGAATGTGGAAGAGAGGATAGTTCTTACAATTCTTGATTATCCTCCCCGGAAAGGATAAAGACCTATCAATGGAGAAAAATTTTGGGGCAATTGTCAAGATTGGTGAAGCACTTTATCCTCTAGATATGGAGGGCTTCTCCTCTAATGGCATTTCAATGTGTGACCGTGCAGCACGCAACTTCTCCAAGGATAACTTCATGCCAAAAAAATTTCATCCTTAGTTATAAAATATTTGGCACCTTGCCCCTAGGCCAAGGCACGCCTTGGACAAGGAAAGAATAAGTATACATGTTTGTGGGATATCTTTTGCACAATGGGGGAGCAATGTTCATGTTCTGTTTATGGGAACTGGTTCAAATACTTGTGTGGAGTATGTTTCATAGAAAATCCAACATTTGAGTTTCCTTCAATGTGTGCTGCAAAGGCTTTGGAAACTTGAATGCCCTGCAAGTCCATTCCCTTATCCAATTCGGTTGAGTCTTTGAAGAATAGGGGAAACTTCTTCAAAGTGATTTTCATGTGCCCACTCGATCCTCGGATGATGCTCAATTTTCTATTGAAGCGGTCTGTTATCTTTCCTATCCTGAGCAAAAATAAAACTCTTGAGGAGGCATCGTTACTCATAACCGGCTTTGGTTGATGTGTTGAAGTTGAGCCAATTATTTATCTCATGATTTCATAGGTCCTTCCAAGTACAAAAATCCTGACAAATAAGTTGATAAGTTGTTTGCGTCTTGAAATCTTCTCTTCTCTAATTCAATTGCAACTAGGATGCGAAACCAACAATAGTCATTTTATCTTACAATCATAGTAGATTTTCAGTCTTTATTTATAATGTAATGGGGTTTGTTTTTCCTCCATACTTTCCACAAGGAGTCCATAAGTTCGAATCCCTCTAGATGCATATTGCACATCATTTCTTTTTGCCATGGCTAGAGAGTAAATATCTTGATGCAAAAAAATTATTGTATCTCAAAAAGTTGAACAAAAGTACCCTATATAGCTCTACTAGACATGTAGTAGAATTTGAGATCTTTGTACTCGCAAACCAAAACATGTATATATCTTTGGTCCAAAAGGGTGAAATTGCCTACAAAGTCACTAAAACACTGCATTTGGGGGCCAAAATGAGCACGAATGAAAGTTTCAATGCACATAGCAAAGCTATTTTGAACTCCTAATCACCTCACGTATGCTCACTTATTTTCATGCCATTCTAAGAGTGTGATCATAGGGGTTTGATGGCACCCTAGGTGAAGCAAGGACCTTCTCTAATGCCAATTGTTGGAGTTTGATGTCCATCGAAGCACACAAACAACATAAAGAAGAATAAAAATCTTGAAGCACAATATAGCAGAGGATCTATTACCAAGTGAATGTACAAAGATAAGTGACCTGTTAAGGTTATAGCGGTATGTACAATCTAGGTAAGAAAACCTCTGAAAGATGTAAAAACATGCTCTAGTAGGCATAAGATTCACATTGTCAAGAATAATTTTAATGAGCTTTACTTAATTTATCTACCGAGAGTGATGACACATTTATTTCTTGCAAAATCACTCATTTGCAAACATTAACTTTTGCTTTATGTACTTCTCTTTATACATTTACTGGTTGTACTGTTGTATTAGGTCATTCTTATATATTTTCTTTATGTAATAGAAGAAATAAAAGAAGATCATTCTTCATTGCCTCAATCTATGTGTGCTCCTCTCTTCGTGTGTGAGAGTGTGTGAGAGCTCTATTTCTTATCTCATTTTTCTTGACAATAGGAAAGACGAGAATTTTTCTTCAGTGAAATAATAGTTTGATATTTTAGGTTAAGGTGAACTCAGTGAATGGATGGGTACTTCTCTTAAATTAAAACGAAGAAGCCTATAAGGGAATGGGATTGTCTTGTACTTGATGCCCTAGTTTTTCGTGTGGAACTGCGGCTAACTGAGATGCATGGTGCATACTAATTCCGTAGAATCTAGTTATAGTCATCATCTTGCTTCACAACACCACTTTTAGTAGATGAAGTGGACTCTTGAGGCTTGGCCTTGAGGAGCCCCTATGTTTTCTCATTGCATCTCTATGCTCTTATGGCAAGGAGTTATCTTTGCAATGGAAGCTTGATTCAATAGATTTGAAGATGGATGCTGCAATTCGACGCTCGACCAAGTGGAGTCTTTTCCTCACCAGGTAATCTCCCAAGTACTTTAACATCCAATTTCAAGTCCTAGTTGCATTTCAAGAAGATTCTAGGAATTTTGTAAAGATATTTTTGTTTTATAAGGGATCCCGCTTTCACTGAAGACTCTGGAAAAAGAAAAGAGAGAATGTAATATAGGTAGAAAGATTTTTCTTTGCCAATCATCACAATGCACGAAACCATTAAGAAAGCTGAGGATATAACCCAGGTAGGATTTTGCCAAGGTCTTAGGCCACTCATGGAAATACTAAGGAGATGCTTGAGAGACACTTTCGGTTCTATGAGATAATCATTCCTAAAGTTCATTATTTGGTTAATGAGTTCCTTTATTTTTTCTTCGATGATAGCTCACGTATTGATATTGTTCTTGCCTATGGGAAATCGTTGATGTAAATATTCTAATAGTTTTTATCTCTTGAAACCCCATTTCTAGCCGATTGAAATATAAGCCACCAAAGTTCTCATATTGCCTAATCTCTCACTTAGTTGGTACAACTTTCACGCTGAAATTGTCAAAGTCTTCTTGGGACGCCAACTGCTCCAAGCTCTCACAAACTCGAATCGGCATCAAGTATAGCATCTGCAACCCATAATGTCAATCCAAGGGAACTTTATTCGTGGTGCATTAAAGGCCAAATCAAGAAAGATGCACACACACACACATGCAAGCCACTATCATGAAAATGAAGAAGATAGCTCCAAGAAACTCAATTTCATTCTCTAGGCTTGAGAAGAATACAAGATCTAACAAGGCAAACCTAAAACATGAAGGCCCATCTTCTTTCCATAAACAATTTTAACGTTGGACCCTCTTCAGAGTGTAATATCCACCCTAACTTAAAACTGGTCATAAAGCCTCATATGAACTCCAATTCAAGTTCCGACATTTAGACATCGTCGCGGGGATGAAGGGTCGTCGCGGAGCAGATTGTAGCAAGTCATGGAGTTGAACTTCAAGCTTGCTGATACAGCTTTCAATCGCGGAGGGCGGAGCTTTGTCCGTCGCGGAGAAGAAGGGCGCCGACACGGATGATAACAGCTACTGCAGTCGGACTGAAGCATTAAGTGGCAACAGCCGGAACCGACACACTCAAGAGGAGTTCAAGTCTCTTGCGTCGGGAAGGCTGTCTGTCGTGGAGTCGTGCCGTCGGGCAAAGCCTGTCTATCGCCGGAAGTGCGTGTGTCACGAGTCGCACCGTCGGGGGCGGAGCCGGTCTATCGCCGGGAAGTGCGCGAGCCGTCGGGAGTCGAACTGTCGGGGGCAAAGCCCACCTATCGCCGGGAAGTTGCCCGGCTATCGCGGTGAGTGTGTCGCGGTGCCACCACCAAACCGTCTATCGCGGGTGCGTGTGTCGCGGTGCCACCACCAAACCATCTATCGCGGGTGTGTGTCGCGGTGCCTCCACCAAAAACCGTCTATCGCGGGTGCGTGTGTCGCGGTGCCTCCACCAAAAACCATCTATCGTGGTGTGTCGCGGTTTCACCGCCAAATCCATCTATCGCGTCGCTGGCGCCGCCTCGGTTGTCAGTGTTGAGTTAAGCGCCTGTGGCGTCGGTACTCTTTCTTGTCCCCAGGGCGCCGTCTTCAAGCGGCATTTGGGGGTGAGGCGCCCTCCTCCTCCTTTAACGGTTCAAAAACCATCGCTCTCCCGGGAGGTTTTAAGACCAGAGAGAAAAGAAAAAAGAAAAAAGAGAGAAAAAAGAAGAAAAAGAAAAAAAAAAGAAGAAGAAAAGTGAAAAGACTCGAAAGAAGAAAGAAGAGAGCTACCTCCGGTTTTGACTCCGCGTCCTCCTCTCCCGCGATCGCCCACTTGAGTTTGCATCTCAAGTTTGAGATTAAATAGAAAAAAGAAGAAACAAAACGAAAGCTCGAGATAAAAAAATATAAAAAAAAGAGAAAGAAAAGAAACAAGAGTGAAAAAAAAAAGTGGGGGGGCTTTCCACTATTGCTAGACGCTCGTGGGCCCCATGGATGTGGCTTCATCCTCTCTTGTGAAAAGTAATCGGGCCCCTCCCCCTCGGGAGACCGATATCTTGGCCGCTCTACTGGAGGGGGGGTCGTGTGCCGCCCCTGGGGCATCCGAAAGTGTTGAATCCCCCATTGTTTCCCTCAGTAGACCCGCAGTTCTGTCGGCTCAGGAGGAGCTCAAGAAAGTTTGCCTCGTCGGCCAAGTGTTTGGCCCTAGGCCCCCGCTCGAAAATGTGCGACAATGGCTTCAAAAAGAGTGGTTCCCTCGAGGACTAATTATTAGCAAATGTCAGTTCTTACCAGCGAACCACATGTTGCTAGTCTTTGAAAATGAAGAGATGGCGTTCCAAGCCCTAAGCGTTGGCACCTGGCAGCTCGGTCGGGCGACCCTGTGCCTATTCAGATGGTCCCCGGACTTTACTCCCGACAAGTCCAAGTCGCTTCGGTACCCTCTTTGGGTTGAGCTCCCTAACCTTCCTTACTTCTTGTACAACTTCGTGTGGGACATTGTCTCTCCTATCGGCAAGCCGCTGGCTTCACGCGAAGACGTTGGTGGTCTCATCTATGAAGGTGCAAGACACTCGTTCAATGCTAGGTGGCACCCCCAAATCTGTGTCGAGGCCGACCTCAGTTCGCCGCTTCCTTCAATGATCAAAGTGGACATGGGCGAAGGAGATGTATGGGAACAGGACATCACATACAAAAACCTTCCCAACGCGTGCTTTCGTTGTGGCCAGCAAGGTCACAGGATTAAAGATTGCCCTCTCAGGCAAAAAAACAAGCGCTTTCAAGAAGCATCCAAAACCGCTCAAGACAACATTGGCGATTTGACCCACTCGACCAAGGAGGGGGAAGGCAAGGGCCTCCTTAATCCGCAAGCTGATGCTGATGGCTTTATTGAAGTTAGAAGAAGAAGGAAAAGAAGCCCTAGGGCCAACGGTGAGAGAAACAACCTGCCGCTTACCCCCTACAGCAATTTGTATTGCAATCTAGAAAAGGAGATCAATGAGCTTGACTACCCAGGTGGGAAGCTACTCGAGATAGACACCTACGACAAAGCCCTAGAGATCCCTGACAATAAAGAAACCCCCCAGGAGGGTTACACTACAAGCAAAGAAGATGGTTTCACCACTAGTAACGAAGACAACATGGATAGTGAAAGTTCCATCATTGGATCGACGATCCCGGAAACGGTGCCGAGCACGGGGTCCAAGTCTCCCCAGCAAGGGGCATCCCCTTTTGCCATCGCCACTGAGGGGCTGAGCAGACTTGTGGCTCATCATGTGGAGGCTGGCAATATCAAAGGCCTCCGGCTGCCTCACGACCACAGTCAAATCATCATGAGACTTTTTGCCGATGATATGAACGCGTTCGTTCACAATGATAATACCAGCCTGGAGACTTTCTGGAGGTGTCTCGCTACCTTTTGTGATGCCTCTGGATCCAAAATCAACCACTCCAAGACCGCCTTTAGGGCTATTGTGGGATAGCATCCTGGCCTTTTCATTGATCATGGCTGTCAAATCATTCCGCAGGGCCAAATCTTTCGACTTCTTGGAATCCCCTTGGGGTTTGGCGTCTCTATGGAGCAGCGATGGAACTGGGTGTTGGCTAAACTCGAAAACAAACTCAACTATTGGAGAGGTATGCAAATCAATCTCGCTGGGCGTGCGATGGTTATCAACACGTTCCTCCTCTCTTCTACCATCTATTTCCTTTCTTGTTGGAGACCGAATGAGCAAGGCCTGTCCAAACTGAATAGTATTTGTAGAAACTTTCTTTGGACGGGCGATCATAACAGAAGGGGGGTGCCTAAAATCAAATGGGCCATCTGCACTAGCCCTAGAGATAGCGGAGGGCTCGGTATCCTGGACATTGGGTGTATGGCTAACAAACTGGCAGCCAAATGGATGATTAAGGCTTGGTGCAATAGGGAGGCCTCGTGGGCCAAGCTGATCTTCAGAAACAAGAATGAGTTGGCCCTCACGGGGTTCCCGAACTGGAAGAATCTTGACATCATGACCCTGCTTTTCTCCCCGATCCCCGTCTTCCCGAAAGGCTCCAATCTCGTGTGCTCCCTTTGGAAGGGCTGGAATAAAGTCAAAGGCTTCACAAGAATTAGTGAGGACTGGAAGTGGGCGGCCGGAATCAGACAAAACGACTCTATCTGGTTTCCGATACATGGCATCCGGAGTGTGGAGTCGTGGAACATTCAAAATGCCAAGAAGCTATGGAACAAAGGATTCAAAAAATGGAAACACCTCTGGAAACAAGACACCAACAACTGGATCAACTTCGAGGATATTGACCCTCGCATAAACATCTCCTACGAAGAATGGAACACTTTGCAAAGCAGATGCCTCGCTTGGGATCGTCACAAGACTCGCCTTCTCATGGGACACGACACACCGAACTCGCTTGGTCTCAAATGGCACAATGGAAATAGCCTACTCAAAATCCCGAACATCAAAGAAACGGCTGACCTCCAGATCAGCCTCAACAAGAAGTGGTGCCTGTCTTGGACGCGGCTTCGGTGGGACATGAAATTCATGGGTATCTGGCACCCCCTTATTGAGATTAAGAAATCTGTCCTCTTATGGAAAATTCTTCATCGAGGAATTTGGACCAACCATAAGGCTAGCAAACTTTATGGGATCCCTCCTTGGTGCAAACGCTGCCACCGTGCTATCGAAGATGTCCCACACATCTTCCTTACTTGCCCCAACTCCTACAGAATCTGGCAGACGTTGGAATGAAAATCAGACTTCAAAAACAGCTTAGTTGGAAACAAGTCCTTTTGGGAGAAGCGATCGGCTGCTCTACGACTCTCTGGAACGCCATCAGAGGGGAAGTCCTGTGGAAAATTTGGCGGGAGAGGTGTGCTCTCAACTTCGGCGATCCCCCCAGGGAGTGGTCGATTGAGAAATCACTATTCCTCCTGGGCAAAAGGATCATTAACAGTAAGAATTCCCCCCCCTTCAGGCACCATCAAGTCCTCCTTTTGATCAACAACAAGATCAAACCCAAGTGGGCCCCGCATGAGGGCGATGAGAGGGTGATTAACCTTCTCAGTAATGCAACCTAGGATTCAATCAAGCTTCCCCTGCTTTGTGGGATTTGGGGGGTCCCGTGGGCACTAGTCCCCTTCTATTGTACCATTGTTTCTTAATTTAATTCAAGTCCGGGAGAGTAGGCTATTGCCGAACTTCCTTTATATTAAAAAAAAGACCCAAAAGATTTTAAAGAATACCAAAATAGGCTTTAGACATGTTTCTACTACTCTATTTTTATGGGCAAATGGCCCAATTAATAGGAAAAATGAAAAACTAATGCCCCCCCCCCCCCCCTTGTATTAGCTTTACTTCGGCATCTTCATGTAGCTCCGCAACCACTCTGAAACAACCCCAACCTTTTCCTCCATGCTGACCACATTTGTGAGTCTCTACTCCAACAACCCCCCTAGATTCTTGCATCCTTGATATTCATTGATGTTGTTGTCTTTAGGAAGCATGGGTGTTGATGTGGTTTGGGGTTGTGGAGTTCCTCCATATCTAGATATTGCATAGATTCCAGAAGCTTCTTGGATTTTTTATGATAGTAGCAAGCTTACTACTTGGTGTAGTGTTTGGGCAAAAGAGGAAAGACTTCCTTGTGCACGGCCTTGTAGAGTGGCCCTATGCATGCCTCCTTTGAAATGCAAAGAAATAAATGGTACAAAAAATGATAAAGATCTTCAGCAACGTGCTCAAGAGCTCATTGTAGCACAGACATCCTATGCCAAAGATTGGAGATATTGCACCTTATAATGATATGGTTGATTATTATGTGTATAGTTGTGGTATCCCTTGTGGTTATTTGGGAAGTTGGATCACTTAACTTGGTTGAAACCTACAAATCCATCGTATGATCTAGAAAGTGGCCATGTAAAAGACACGCATCATCAAATACACATTTAATAGGACTCTTTGACTGTTGGAAGAATAGAACCTTGATGCGCCAAAGCTTGTTTGAATGAATTGCTCTATGAGAAGAAATGTGAAAGATTTTCGAAATCAACCTAATTTTCTTGCACTAACTTTGAATGACTCATAAGACACCCATCAACATCTCAAGCATTATCTATTGGACTGTGATGCCATCCTATAGTGCAATCATCTAATGCAACTTTTTATATATGCTCACTGGTCAATCATATAATTCAACTTTTTATATATGCAATCATCCAATGCATCTTTTTATATATGCTCATGTGTCAATCGTGGAAATCTTGGACCCTGAGAGGTGCAAAGTGTAGTAACTATAATCACTACTTTATGATATTCTTCGATAATAACCATGACCGACGTCCATTTTCATGATCGGAAAAGTGGACACAAAAAAGCACTTACCTTTTTTCCACTCCACATGAGCCACTCCAAAAGAAGATTGCTCTTTTGGCTACAATTGCTTGCGTTCAAAAAAGGATTGAATCGTCTCTGAAGAAGAATAAGAGTTGTGGATTTAATGATAGGAATCCTATGCCATCATCAGTATGAATAAGATTCTTTCCACCGGCACATGTGCCATCATATGTTACTTTCTTGCAACCATTTCTGAATAGGATTTCCTTGTATGAACACTTACAAGAAGACATGAGTATCAAAATAATATTATACACATGATGTTGTCCTCACACTACAAGATGCTTCTATCACATGAATGGGATATCACACCTATGTCTCACGCAAGGCCATGGAATGTGCCCCTAATGAGATGCATACTTGAAGGGATACCACAACTATGTCTCATGCAAGGCCACGGAATGTGACCTAATGAGATGCATACTTGAAATGCAAAAATCTTAGAATGAGTGCCAGATACAAGGTTGTGCAATAAGCACATGATTATTACATGAAGAGATTTTGCCTTCAACCATTGAAGTTTCTCCAGATATGAGAAGAGTGCTCCCTCTAAATCGAATTCTAGAGTTTTCAATACATCTTGTATGGTCGGGGAGGATGTTCGTGGCTCGGCCACCCATATTCTCATATTCTTTGTAGCTCATCCTCTTTGGTTGATCCTTCCTAATGGGGTTTGGAAATAAAAACAAAGCCACCAAACTTGGGGTTTCGAATGACCTTTGCCCATATTTTCGTTAAATGGAAGACATTCAATGCATTTTTCGTCAATTTTTTGGTCTAGCACATTTTTAGTGAGTCAATTGGAGCATTTTTAGTGAGTCAGTTGGAGCAATTTAGGAGCTTGGCTTCGAAAGCACTCCTCCCCTTTTAGACAAGATTCTAAATTGAAATAATTAAGAAAATTAAAAAATTGTATATACTTAATGATTTTGGACTTGCCATCCGTTATAAGACCTCTTCTCTTACAAAGATATATTTTTTTGTGATTTGTTCTGTAGTTGATGTATAAAATGTAGAAGAGGATTTGTAACTCTATCTCTCATACCAGAGTATGCCAACACTTATGTCTCGTAGGTCCCTGGTTTCTGTAACCCTATAATATTTGTATATTGATTGTATCTTAGATGTCCCTACTAGTTGTATCTTAGATGTCCTTACGAAATATCCAAACGGAACATAGAGAATATGTGTTTTTAGCATTGCATAGATCTTCCAACTTCTGAGTAACTTGTTAATAATTTCATTCATTTTGCACTACAAAAAGCACGTGTCTTGTTATATTGAGACGATTTGATTAGAAGTATGCTCATGCGGGGCCCACTTGGGTTTAAGCTTATTATTGACCAAAAGGAGCACTTGATGATGCTTGAAGGGGGGGATTTCTTACAGTTAGTGATTCTTTTGGCGAGGAGGAACAGTGATTTCTCATCGACCACTCTTTGGGGGAGTCACCAAAGTTCAAAGCACATCTTTCCTACCAGATGTTCCAAAGGACCTCCCGCTTAATGGCATTCCAGAGAGTCACAGAGCAGCTGATCGCTTCTCCTAGCAGAGGTTGTTTCCAATTGATATGTTTCTAAAGTCTAATTTTCTTTACGACAATCTGCTAGAGCTTGTTGGAGTTGGGACAAGTAAAGAAAATATAAAGAACATCTTTGATGGATTGGTAGCAGCGTTTGCACCAGGGACGCGCACCACAAATTTTGCTAGCCATAAGGTTGGTCCGAATTCCACGATGAAGAATTTTCCATAAGAGGATAGACTTTTTGGTTTCTATGAGAGGATTCCAAATAGCCATGAACTTCATGTCCTGCCACAGCTGCATCGACGACAAGCACCACTTCTTGTTGAGGTCAACTTGATAATCAATTGTTTCTTTGATTTTCAAGATTTTTGTTAGGCAATTACGATTGTGCCATCTGAGACCAAGCGAGCTTGGCGTGTCGTGCCCCTTGAGAAGGTGAACTTTAGAGCAGTCTCAGGCAAGACATCAGCTTTGCAAAGTATTTCATTCTTCATAGGTAATGTTGATGTTAAGTTCAATATCTTCAAAGTTGATCCACTCGTTGGTGTCTTGTTTCTAGAGATGTTTCTATTCATGGGCACTAGTCTCCTTCACCTGTACTTTTCTTTTAATTAATTCAAGTGACTGTCCGAGAGAATAGCCTATGGCCTAACTTCCTTTATTAAAAAAAATTATTAATTTGATCTATCGGATTGTTCGTTGTGGTAACAAATCTTAAAGTCGGCAGTATTTTCATAATAAATTATCTCGAATAATAATTTTTTGATGAAAGAGGATACATAGATATCTAATGGTTTAAAACACCGAATTGCAAACCACTAACGACCTCACTTGATACCTATGTGAAAAATTAGTAAACTTAAACTTGAACATAAAAGATTAATATTATGAATCATCTAAATGAATCAAAAGGTGTACCAAACCATTAAACGATAATTAAATAAATTGCCGACCAACATTGGTGACCATGATGGGATTCGAATCCACGTGGTCAACAGTTTGGATGTCCAATCAGACATTGAAACAAGTTACGATTAAATATATTAGTTTGGATGTCCAATCAGAGTACATCCTTACCACATTACGTATATTAGTTTTAGGGCTTTTTTTTGTGTGGATGGCGGTAGGAAAAGCATAATCAATCAAGGATCACGTTCACAAATCATCATCAACCAAGGATCACGTTTTCTTCATTTTATAATTGTTGTTTCTAATGACAAGATATAGAAAAATGGAAAAGCATTGTTCGATGTTCTTTTCTACCCCTTGGATAATGAAAAAGTATCAAGTATTATAAATGATCTTTTTTCCCTTTTCATTTCTCTCTTATAAATTATCTCTTTTCTTTTATTTTCGTTTTTCTTATAAAGTTTTATCTGTTTTAGTAAGGGTTACCCTTCAAAACATGTATATTTATTAATTTTCCCCTTTTCCCATTTTGCTAGGGAAAAAATAGTTGATACACCTAACCAACCCATGTGGCCAATTTGCTTTAACTCTAGAAAACAAAACTTTCCATTCAATTATTTTCCACAAAACTCTTGGACTACGTAGATTGTTGAGACTAGCTAGATTATAAAACAAAAGTAACTCCACCACTAGGAACCTAATGGGTTCCTGTCACTCTTTATTGTTTTGCATCCCATAATATAATACTGAATAATGAAGTAAAATATCAAAATTCTAATATTTCACTCAGCCCTTATGGTAGATTTCATTAATGATCGGATACAAGTATCTACTCTTATGAGAAAACCCAATGTGATAGGCTCAAATGCCAAAGATTTTATATGTATATTTTCTAAATGAATCTAAAGCTGCTATTTTTTTTTTCGTTTTACATTTTTATCACTTTTTAACATCAAAAGTAGAAGCAAAAAGTAATTTTTCTAGCTTGCTATTAGCCTTGACGGCAAATAGGCAGTAAGGGTTTTCTCCCAGTTTACCCCCAAGGACATTGAATTAGGCAACATTTCCTTAGAGGGAAAACTTTCGTACTTTTGAATCTTGAATCGTACCATGCGTCATTTCCTTTGTTATGGATTATTTCATCCTAGTAACGTAGAAAATGTATTGAACAATGTGCATTATGTAAAACCTATTTTGAGAAATGATGTTTAGCTACCACTTAGCCCCTTCTCTTTGTGGGATATTGGTCCTTTGAACTTTAGGAATTAAACATATTGATCAAGATAACAGCTATACGATTAGCCAAGAAATGTAGTGATCCAAAAAGTTTCTTTAAAATCGCATTGAAATGTTTTCATAGGATTTCTAATGTGCCAATGTAAAATTTATGCAAGAAAATATGAATGTAATTCACTGGTAGTTTGGTTGGAGCAAGTAATGTGGTTCATATTTTCGAACCTAAATAGGTTTTTCCCATTAAAAAAAAACATTTGGTATAGCTTTATATTTTTTTCTGTGGTGATTATCAAGGATTTTATCTGCTAAGATGAAGGCTATTCAAGTCAAATATTACAAATTCAATGAAGGAAATACTATTTGCTTTAGATAATGAAACTTTTGTAATTTGTATAAGTCAAGGGACAACCTACTGTATCAATTATTAAAGAAATCTTCAGAAGTACTAAGATGATTGAACAAAAAGTAGAAAATTCTCTATCTTTAGCACATTGACTAGAAAGTGCAAGAAACAAAGATTTTTCTGAACGGATTAAAGACTTGTTAAAGACTCTTTTAATTTGCTTCGGTGTTTTAAGTGATGGTAAGGATTGGAATGATAATTACATATGAATTTCTGAAATCAAGCTTTTGGTTTCTTAAGTCATATCTTCCTAGAAGTGGGTGTGAAATTCAATTTACACAATCAACAACTAGTAAAAAACACATATCTTATTGGAAAAAACAACCATCTAAGAATTATTGTTTTAAAAGTAACAATAATAAATTTTACTTCTCTTGTAAGAAAAAATAGTTTGTTCTCATTGTGTGGTGTAGCACTTAACACGTTCAACCTTTGACCGATGGTCCACGGCTCAATAGCTATAGATTTGCTTGCTATTATCCCTGAATATAGGGGATGAAGGGAGTCTCTTGGGTGTGTGCATTGTTATTTTAATTTCAAGCATAATAGAAGACTAGGGTAAATTTGACATTTGAATGTGATAAATGCAGCAACATGTGAATCTGTCTTTCAATCTCTTAACAAAATATGGCTTCAATGATTCAAACTTTCAAAACTGCATATTTATCATTGGATGCAATTGTTTGAAGCATATAAATAGCTCCATCTACATTACAAAAACAAGTGGTTATAAGTAGTCATTAATTAGCTAGTTATCAATTTGTTATTACTAAGTAGTTGGTGGTTAGTTGTTACAAGGTGTTAGATTGTTACTAGTTAGTTCTTAGTAATTAGCTATTACTAATAAGCTTGTTAGTAATTAGCTATTATTAAGTAGCTCGTTCTTGGTTAGCTATTTGTAATTAGCTATTACTAAGTAGCTGGTTCTTAGTAAGCTCAGTAATTAGCTATTACTGAGAACAATTAGCTTGTTAGCAATTAGCTATTACTAAGAAGCTCATTCTTGGTTAGTTGTTTGTAATAAGCTATTACTAATTAGCTTATTACTAATCAGATATTACTAAGTAGATGGTTCTTGGTAAGCTATTTGTAATTAGCTATTACTAATTATCTTGTTAGTAATTAGCTTGTTACTAGTTAGCTTGTTACTAATTAGCTTGTTACTAATTAGCTATTACTAATTAGCTTGTTACTAATTAGCTAAAATAAGTACTTGGTTCTTGGTTAGCTCTTACTAAATAGCTTGTTACTAATTAGATATTACTAATTAGCTTATTATTAATTATCTTGTAACTTATTAGCTTTTTACGCATTATCTTGTTACGAATTAGCTATTACTAATTAGCTTGTTAGTATTTAGCTATTACTAAGTAGCTTGTTCTTGGTTAGTTGTTTGTAATTAGCTATTACTAATTAGCTATTACTAATTAGCTTGTTACTAATTAGCTATTACTAATTAGCTATTACTAATTAGCTTATTACTAATTAGCTTGTTACTAACTAGCTTGTTACTCATTAGCTTGTTACTAATTAGTTATTACTAATTAGCTTTTTACCAATTAGTTTGTTACTAACTAGCTTGTTACTCATTAGCTTGTTACTAATTAGCTATTACTAATTAGCTTGTTAGTAATTAGCTATTACTAAGTAGTTGGTTCTTGGTTAGTTGTTTGTAATTAGCTATTACTAATTAGCTTGTTACTAATTAGATTGTTACTAATTAGCTTGTTACTAATTAGCTTGTACTAATTAGCTTGTTACTAATTAGCTATTACTAATTAGCTTGTTACTAATTAGCTATACTAAGTAGCTTGTTCTTGGTTAGCTATTTGTAATTAGCTATTACTAATTAGCTTGTTACTAATTAGCTATTACTAATTAGCTATTACTAATTAGCTACCTCATTTGTAATGACTTTTTATTCACGTGAAGTGGTGAGCTCTCCCTTGCTGCAAACTTATATCTTGGCTTTTCCTTGCATTTCGAATATGTGTCTTGCTTGATTTTGGGTGTGTGAGACTAATTTGTGTTGATCTATTATCTAACATATTTGCACTCTTTTGAAGCACTTTTGCATGATTTTCCACTTATTAAGGTGATCACAGAAATTGATGGAAGGTTTCTCACAAGCTTGTGACCTTTGTACAGTGCTCGTGCACCATCTTTTGTATTTTTTCCTTGTGCATGTTGTCACATTGTTGCATTCATTGAGAGATTCAAAACAATCCAAAGCATGCAACAAGAGTGTTAACATTGAGCATCCTAATTCAGCCATGTGTCCATCATGTCTTGGAGGAATGCCTTGAGTGGTCTTTGATCATCTTCATTTAGCCATCCTACCATCCTACCAAATCTCTCTCAAGATACCTTAACGTCTATCGTCAAGGGGGACTTGATCATTTTTTGTCAAAGGCTTCTCGATCCCCTATCATCAAAAGATACCCTATCATCAAATGGTACCTTATCATGAAATGATAACATATCATTAAATGACTTTTTTCTTATCGGACTAACGTTGAGTAAGGTATGACTATTTTCGTGATTCAACCATGTTTTCCTATCGGCAAAGGTGTGTGCATCATGGCTTATAGGAGTGCCTTGAGTGAGCTTTGATCACCTTCATTTAGCCATCCTACCATCCTACCAAATCTCTCTCAAGATACCCCATCGTCTATCATCAAAGGGGACTTGATCAGTTCTTTTCAAGGGTTTCTCGATCGCCTATCATGAAAAGATACCCTATCATCAAAGGGTACCTTATCATGAAAAAGGGCACTTCATCAGAAAAGGCATGCATTAAGCCCTCATTGTATATCGAAACGAAAATGTTGATTCACCTCAAGAATCACCAATAGAGAAGATATCATTGGCAGAGGATATAACTTTTAGGTAATCACTTCCGTATTGGTTACCAACTCTACATTACACCATAAAGTACATAACCAAGAGAGATCCACCTTATCGAGAACCGGTAGGAGTTCATATCAGAACGAGGCTCCATAATATATTAGAATCCAGATCTCCAGTGCATTCATACATCAAAGATCACCTAGTGCACACTTCACATTATTCAAGGTTAGATAAGTTAACATATTAGAGATAAGTTAACATATTGGGGATCGAACATATTGGTTAGATCAGCATAGGTAAGAGCATTGTTTAGTTCATTTTGGAACTTCATAGAGCTAGAGTAACCACCATACATTAAACATTGGGAGTGTTAAAATACAAAGCATCATAATCCTAGAATTGTTGAGACTTCATTCCATCATCTCATTGGCCCAAGGTGCGTCAGTACCTCATAAGCTTTGAAACTAGGGTAGACTAGCAAGGAGAAAGACTTTCTTGAAAGACTTGTGGAGACAATAGTTAGCAGTTGATTCTAAGATAGTAAAAGTTCATAGCTCAATTAGAGTGTGCAAAGGTCTCCAAGGACCCTTTGACTTACATGCAAAGAG
The DNA here is from genome assembly GCA_020310875.1 of Ceratopteris richardii. Taxonomy (NCBI): domain Eukaryota; kingdom Viridiplantae; phylum Streptophyta; class Polypodiopsida; order Polypodiales; family Pteridaceae; genus Ceratopteris; species Ceratopteris richardii. The sequence goes on along the minus strand of CM035429.1, from coordinate 70,940,139 downwards.
AAAAGCACTATTTCGGCGATTGGATACACCCAGTGAGACAAATTTTAGCTCTAAGAGACTTTGACTTTTCAATTTTCTTGGCTAACCGAAAAATCATTATCCACCACCCTTGACTTTCAACCGCATAACCATCACTAGGTTTTGACTCCATAATCATTTACATCATCCAAATTCACTAAACGCATTCACGACTCAATAATTTCATTCATGCTGACTATTAATCTTCAAATTTTTAACCCTCATTTTTAATCCCTTGTTGGCTACACACCTACACACAAAAAGCAGCATCAAGGATGAAAGCGAAACATACACAAAAAGGACTCTTTTCAAGTTAGACCTAGTTTGTGGACCAATAGATAAAAGAGTGTATTTTTTTTAGAAATTTTTTTTCATTGATTTTTCACTTGAAAAGTAATTGAGTGTGTACATTGAATCTATTTGAGCACTTGAAGGAAACGCTACACTTTGTGGCATCACACTTTTATTTTGAAATTTGTGCATTGATTTTTTAAGTTGGTGCATCTTGTGAGAAAATTGTGTTGCAATTCCATTTGAGGCGCATACATGCACATAACCTCTCCCTAAGGTTCTCAAATGTTTCATTTCATCTTTGTATATGCACTTACAATCCGATAGGACCATAGACCATTGGGACCCCATAAAAAGCCATATATAATTGGTAGAAAGTAGTAGTGTACCTATTCACTCGCGCATAACCTTTTTGAGAAGTGAATTTGATTTTGAGTGGGACAAAATGGTTGCTTACATGATATCCAAGGTGTACTATTAATCATGAGGAAGCAGGACCGTCTAGTAGGGAATACACAAATATCTTGCAATTTCTAAAATACAATTACTTAGGGAAAGGTTTTTATTTGAATGGCCTAAATTGGTAAGTAGTTAAACTTAAAAACCCTGATTTCTTGATCATTTCTCCCTTCGCAATTAGAAAATATTGCAAAGATCTCTACTAATATCAAGGAAGCACCTTGTACTTGCTTTCTCCTGACCTAGATCACAGAAATGACGAGGGTAAATTAGAACTAGACCAAGATACTAACGATGATGAGAGTGAACTTCTCATAGACTTCCCACACATAGAATTGGAATGTCCCTTGTAAACACCATTACACTCACCTAGCTTCGATCAAGTACATCTTGGAAGGCCATCTAGATAAAGAAACACACTCGTAGATAATTTTGGACAAATAATTTGATAACTCCACCAGCTAAGAAAAATGATCATGAAACACTTTTTTGCAAACATTTCTCCCTAAATTCAAGGAAAACGTAGAAAAACCTTATTAGGAGATTGTTGAATTAAAAAAAAAACTCAAATACAAGGTCTAATCCCCAACTTTTTTTTTGGTAAAATGTAGTTAATCAAGGACCATTTGCAATGCAAGAGGTAGGCCAACAAGAAGCACTAATCCATGTGACAATCCTCTTGAGAATCCAAATGATGAATTAAGCTCTAGATTTCAAAGCATTCCAGCTAATAAACTCCAAGGTAGGGCATGACCGCAAGAGCAAAATCCTGAAGAAACACAAGCAAATGCACAAGCAAACATGTGAGCTAATGTTCAATCCAATGTGCAACCTACAAAATTGATGAAAACGGTTCAAGACCTAGGCACATACCTTTGACCATCCCAATTAGCAAAGTGCATGAAAACTATTATGAAGTATCTATTGATTTGTAAGATCATGCAACCAAAAGCAAGTCACGAGGGGAGAGCATATTACTGATTTCTTTCACTCAGTATGAAGCTCTTGTCTTGACCCTCATTGGAATTGCACTTTTGAATTCGGTCTTAAGTTTGTTTTTGGAGACTCTCTAGTAATACCACAATCTATTCATAAATGTTCTCCATGATACCTGGTCTTGGATAGAAGCTAGTCTTTCCAAAATGTTAGTGGAGTAGTAGATTATGCCCTTTGACTAGACCAGGCAAGATTTTTGAATTATAATTATGGTTACATGATTACCCATGTAGGGAAAATAATACAAGAATATGTACTGATACAAGAAGTCCCACACCTGAGCTCTGATAGGTATGGATAAGTAGAATAGAGATGACATAGGAGATCCCACAATCCAGGACTATAGGTATGAATGAAGATATCTAGATTACAAGAACTTCGTTCAAGGAGATGCGAACTAGATAAAATAAATAACTCAATAAGATCTTGTACAATGAGATTACAATAGGACAAGAAAGAATGTCCAAGATACAAGTCTAGATGAGAGTAGAAAAAGGGAAAAGACTAGAACTGGAACTGGAACTTGGAGATTACTTAGTTGGTGATCATGACTCCTTGAGCTCCCAAGATTGGTATTAGCAAGACTGATTATGTATGTGGCAAACCCCTCCTTATATATGTCTTCAAGGGCACTTCATGAATGGCAGTTACAAATTGATGATATCATCAATTCAAAACATGACCTCTACATATCAGAAGCAAGTGAGTAGACATTCAATGTTAGGGTTTTGGCATGTAATGGACACAATGGAAGCATTAGTTTCTTCAAATTCTAAACCAATCATGAGATATATAAATTAACATGAAATCTGAGGTTCAAGATGGTTTTCTTTGTCCATGACACACACTAGAAATCTACAACTTAAATAGAGCCACTAATTACAAGATTATTCTAGGAAGAACATTTATGCATTAGCTAAAAGTGGTGCAAGATTGGGATAGTAATACTCTTTATCTGGGCACCTCGAGATAAAAACTAGAGTTAATCTACACTTTTTTTTAGTAGGAAGTTCGGCAGAGTCAATCTATACAATTTTGAATATAGAGATATAACTCCCATTTAATGGAAACTATTGCATAAAGATGTTTTTGTTTTTTCTTAGCATAAATCATCCGACTCTTTTATGGATAAAGATGTAAACTTTTGGGTTGGTACATAAGCTCAAAAAGAAGATCAAAGTAGTTTTGGGTTGGTACATAAGCTCAAAAAGAAGATCAAAGTAGAAGAGACCTCACTAATTACACAATTCTTAATAGACCTATCAATGACAAATTCATCAACAATTTAATGATGAAGAGTCTAACCCACATGGTTGGAAATACATTCTAGATAAAATGGATATATCTTTTAATGGGATTACCATGATCCAAAACTTTGATGCAAACTTTATGACAATAACAGAATGTTCATGATCTCAATGCTTAAGGAAATAAAGAAGGAAGGTCAAATCCTAGTGCCAATAAGAAATTTCACATGATGATGACTTAGAGTCTATCAACATGGAACCCAAGATTGATACTGGAAACGAGTTATTGATGGAGATCTAAGCGAAATAACTAATTTTCTAATTAGGGTTTTTATCTGAGATAACTAAGGATTTCTTATGGCTAGGGTTAGTAGCCACTGATTGATGAAAAACCCAAGATTTCTAAGGGTTTTAGCTAAGTTCCAAGGGTTGAATTTCAAGGTTTCAGGGTTCTTGAGCTAAGGTTTCGAAGGCTAGTTTAAATGTTTTTAATGGGCTATAGCTATCAATCAACTAGGGTACTAAAGGGTAAAATGCCCTAGGGTTTCTTACTTAAATGGGGTTATTTATACATGGGTTCTTTTTTTAGCATTCTCTTGATCAAACACAAGGTTTTTTGTTAAAATACAACTAGGGTTAGGAATTTTAAGGGGTTGACTAACTTTATACAAGTAGACATACAAGTTAATGTAGAAATGAAATATTTCTTATCACACATTCAATCAAAGAATTGATCAATACAACTCTTTCTTTTTCCTACAAATAACTCATCAATTCACGACGAGCATAAAATAAAATTTGGAAAAAACTAATGTGCACATAATCCCTAAGGGATTTCATCCAGAAACCATTGTCACTCATGTTGCCATTCCCCTTTGGTTCCCCTTCTAGTTCTCGTTCACATGTACATATACATACACACACACATATATACATACATACATATATACACCCACACACACACACATATATATATATATATATATATATATATATATATATATATATATATATATATATATATATATATATATATATGTATGTATGTATGTATGTATGTATGTATGTATGTATGTATGTATACAAACATACACACACACACACACACACATATATATATATATATATATATATATATATATATATATATATATATATATATATATATATATATATATGTATATATATGTATGTATGTATTTATTTACATATTTATTTATTTATTTACTTGTTTATTTATATTTACACACATATACACATTTTTTCCAAGGTCATATTAATAAGAATAATTTTAATATTTCTTGATCTATCGAAGAGGTGAGAGTACTCCCTATTGCTCCAAGCCTTGATAAGCCACTTTGCCGCCAGTTTGTCAGCCAACCCAACAATATCCAAAATTCCCAAGCCCCCTCAGTCTTTAGAGCTAGTGCAAGTTTCCCATTTGATTTTGGGAGTCCCCCTCCTGTTGGGGTCCCCAGTCCAAAGGAAGTTTCTGTAGATTCTTTCCACTTTGGCCAAGTCTTTCTCCTTAGGTCTCCAACATGAGATAAAGTAAATAATTGTAGACAACATAAATGTGTTAACAACCATAGCACGCCCTGTCAAGTTGACTTGCATACCTTTCCAATGATTCAGCTTGCTATCCAGCTTGGATAGCACCCAGTTCCAATGTTGGTCCATTGAGATGTCGAATCCCATCGGAATGCCAAGGAGATGGAAGACTTGACCGCTAGAGATAACTTGACACCCCTGATCCACCAACAATTGGGGAGTCGGTCCGCTGATTGCTCTAAAAGTAATTTTAGCATGGTTGATTTTTGAACCTGACACCACACAAAAGGTGTCGAGGCACCACCAAAACACCTCAATGCTGTTTATATCGTTATCCACAAAGGCATTCACGTCATCAGCAAAAAGTCTCGCAATCATTTGGCCGTGATTTAGAGGTAGGGAAGACCCTTTGAGATTGCCAGCGTCCATGTGATGCTTTAATAGGCAACTGAGTCCATTCGAGGCGATAGCGAATAGTAATGGAGCCAGAAGGCAGCCTTGCCTAATTGATCTTTTTAAACAATTCCACTAGAATAAATATCAACGGTAACGACATTAGGATTGACATGCAGAGTTGTTGCGTTCCATAACATTTTTAGAGGCTTTGAGTCTGCGTTGATTAGTGTCTGCGTCAAGGAACATAGCCCGAAACCATTAAGAGTACCTGCTCCTGCAGAAACGTTCCGCAAAAGTTTTGTGTTCATTTCATACAAATCAAGGACCTGGATCCTCCCTTTACTTCTTGGAATAATGATGTTTCCCACATCATTCATGATTGACTTTTAAGAAAATGTAAAGTTTCTACAGTTTCTGACAATTTTTATAGCTCTTCTAAGTGATACTTGTGAGCTCTATAGCGACAATGAAAATCAACCAGTCTTGCAGTTCTTTAGGAGGCACACGCAGAGAAACGAAGATGGAAGAAAAGTGAAGTTCGAAACATTGTGATGTGTTCAACTAAAAGGTATCCATGACTCTAACAGAACGAGAGAGTCTACGGTTCAGCTACAAAGCATATTCCTCTCTGAAGTAGATATTCGATTCTCTCTCTCTCTCTCTCTCTCTCTCTCTCTCTCTCTCTCTCTCTCTCTCTCTCTCTCTCTCTCTCTCTCTCTCTCTCACAGACACACACACATCCACATGTACACGTGCCTTTCGGAGGCTGAGTGTGATAGAAAGCCAAAAATAGAAATACAGAAATACCTGTTCTTTATGCACCTCGAATCATTGCCGATGCGAAGAAGGTAATTTCCGTCCCAATCGGGATGGAGATTCGCGCATAAACATGTTCTATGCGGGGAGCTCTAAGTAGAGAAGTAAGGAATCACGCGTCGTATGATAAGGAAAAGGAGGAGGGCGAAGAGGAAAAAGTGTGCAACCTCCAGAGGACATAGCTGACCAGGAGATGAAATGGATGAAGTTTCTACGAAGACGCCTGGTCCGTGGTGCCAGTCCCTAAGGAAGGAGACAGCTTTGTCAAGGCCGACGAACGCCATCTCCATGCGAAGGAAGGTAGGGGAAGGCAAACGGACTGTGAAATTGTGTCGTCGAGGGAGAAGCGCTGTGCCACTGTGAGCAAGGTCAGCCAGAGAGAGAGAGATGGTTTTAAGAAACTACAAACGAGCGTAGATGGTATGTGTTGTGCGGAAGGCGCATCTGATGTATGTTTACAGTGCGGAATGTGGATGGTCTGCGGATCACGATGTCGATCAGAGAAATGTGCAAGTCAATATAGTGAACGTCATTCCCCGCTGAAAGGAAAGCCAGAATCGGAATGCATGGAAACATTTATGAAAAGAAAAGGTAATGAATCACTGTAAAGTTTGGGTAGGTCCTAAGGACAAAGCATCAACGGTGGAAAGTTATAACGAGTGAGAGTTAGCACCTCAGATTTACGATAATTGTACCGGGCACCATCAGTCTGTAATATCATTGATACGTCCAAGAAAATGATCGCATCATAAAAGACAGGCGACAAGCAAATAGGGGTTGCAAGATTCTGTTCTTCTCGGTTCAACATTATCGTCTCGAGGGAAATGCTTTAATTTAAATGAAAGAAGATGAATTAATTCTCAAGAACGTTAGAGGCAGTGTTGAAATTTGATGCATCAAAGCATGGATCGGGCATCAATTGATGCCTACTTTTTAGGATCGCGCATCCCAAGGGATGCCAATGTTCAAATGTCGGGCATCCTCAGAGGGTATATCTATGTATAAGTTGAGATTCGAAAACCTCTATTATGATGTATGATCATCCTCCATTCATATATATGATTTGTGAATATACAGTGGGTAGTGGCCCTCGGCTCGGCAATAGGCAATCCACACACTTCATACTGGGTAGACTTTGAGGACACTCGACAAATTACAATTTAAAACCTGTAGCATTGAAGGTTGCATGGACACTTCACTCTTGATACAATGTAAAACCTCCAGATTGCGTCAAAAATTTCTCTAGAAATAGACTCATTCTTTGCAAAAATTGCAGAGATTTCTCTCGTTTGTTCTCTGCATATAGCCTAGGGCCCCGAGGAGCATTATTTTTGCAAATAAGATCCCTTGGGTTGAGCTCTGGGCATATGCCCAGGGTCCAGCCTAGAGGTATTTTTTAAAGTTCCAAAGAGTAAAATATGCAGCACGCGGAAATATGAATCTACTTAGTAAAGTATTTTATGTACCTACCATAACTAAAAACGTAATAAGTGTTGGATAAATTATAGAGAAAGGACTGCAGGTAAGATTCACACGGAATGGAGCATTTGTTGAAGATCCTCAACAAGGATTCAAGAGAATTGCCAAGGGAGAAAAGTAAGGTAGACTCTTTATATTTGAATTGCAAGATACTAGAAATATAGCTCTATTCAATTATGGAGGACAATTGCTATCAGAGTTAGAAATGTGGCACAAAAGATTGGCTCACGTTGGTAAAGAAGTTTGAAGCAAATATGCAGAGATCAAAGTGTGCTTGGCCTACCTAATATATCCAAGCAACATATGATATACAAATGCAGTGTTTGTCAATTTGGGAAGTCACATAGACAACCCTTTATGAAGAAAGGTTACATCCATGGTGACCTATTGGAGCTAGTCCACACACATGTTTGGAGACCTAGCAAGGAACCATCAATTTCAGGATCCAGGTACTATGTATCTTTTATTGATTATTGTAGGAGATGGACCATCCTATACTTTATGAAGCACAAGGATGAATTTTTCAATTATTTCAAGAAATATCTTGCTCTTGTTGGAAATCAAACATGGAAAACATTAAGGAGGCTAAGGTCAGATGGTGGGGGAGAATATTTCTCCCATGAATTTGATGCCTATCTCCAAGATAGAGGCATCAAAAGAAAAATCACAACAAGGTACAGTCGAGAGAAAAATTGAGTGGCAGAGAGAAGAAATAGGACCATAGTTGAAGCTACAAGGTCCATGCTTAATGAGAAAAAACTACCCAATTATCTATCGGCAAAGACCGTGCCTACAACCAACTATAGACTCCCATCAAAGGCATTGGATCGGATGATATCCTATGAAGCTTGGAATGGAAGAAGACCTAGCCTTGATCATTGTAGGATATTTGGATGCATAGCCTATGCACATGTTCCATCACAAATGAGAGGTAAATTGGATCCTAAGGTAGAGAAATGTGTGTTTATTGGATATGACCTAAATCAAAAAGGGTACAAGTTGTATAATCCAAGTACTAAAGGATTTATTGTTAGCAGAGATGTTGTCTTTGATGAGAACAACTCTTGGTTTGAAGATGATTGTAGGAAATTCAAACTATCTTATGACCTAGAGGAGGACTTTTCAACATTACAAAAGGTAAATCATCACCTACATGAACATGCAAGTGATTTTGATGATGATTAGAAGACACCAAAGAGGAACATCAAGGCATGGAACAATAAAGGCAAAGTGAAGATGAAAGAGTTGAGAGATATTGCAGAATCTCCTCAAGAAATTCAATCTATATTGCTCAGGATATCAACCCAGAGGAACCATCAACATTTGAAGAAGCCAATAAGAAATCAGAGTGGCTAGAAGCAATGGAGGAAGAGATAGAAGCTCTTCAAGAGAATTAGACATGGGACCTAGTCCCAAGAAGCCATCCATGAAGATCATTGGATCTAGGTGGATCTATAAGGTAAAAAAGAATTTAGATAGATCAATAAACATGTATAAAGCAAGGCTTGTGGCCAAAGGGTTTGCTCAAACCCAAGGCATAGATTGTTAGGAGACTTTCTCGCTTATGGCAAAGATGCCAACAATCAGAGTTCTCATTAGTGTAGTTGCTTCAAGTAATTGGAACATCTATCAGATTGATGTCAAAAATGCATTCTTGAATGGTTGGATTTCAAAGAAGCTCCTAAAGCATGGAACTATAGACTTGTTACATCACTACAAGAAATAGGGGGGCGTAGTGACGCCTCCGAATTGAAGAAAAAAAAGAGGATTCATCGCTTATGCGATGCTAGCATCGCATAAGCGACGGTCCTCTTTTTGGGTCTTTTTTTTATGAGCGATCGTCGCATAAGCGATGCTAGCGTCGCTTATGCGACACTAAAAGTATGCATCACAAATAGCGACGCTATTTGCAACGTCGGCAAACTGGTTGCAACGTTTTAGCATCGCATAAGCGACGTCCTATGTTCCAGAGCACATCTGTGTTGGGATTTGGATGCGCCAACAAAAGAGAGAGAGAGAGAGAGAGAGAGAGAGAGAGAGAGAGCAAGAGTGCACTCGTTGAAGCCAGGTATGCATGCACACACACACATACACACACATACATATGCATACACACACACATAGACACACACACATACACATAGACACACACACACACATACACGCATATATACACATACACATATAAGCGACGCTCTAGAATGTTAAGAAAAAAATCGATTTCTCCCAGCACATCTGTGTTGGGATTTGGATGCACCAACAAAAGAGAGAGAGAGAGAGAGAGCAAGCGTGCACTCGTTGAAGCCAGGTATGCATGCACACACACACATACACACACATACATATGCATACACACACACATATACACACATAGACACACACACATACACATAGACACACACACACACATACACGCATATATACACATACACATATACACACATACACACATAATGATGTGTACACACACATATACATGCATACACATACACATACATGCACACACACATATATGCATACACACACATACATAATGCATACACACACATATGCATACATAATGCATACACACACATGCATACATACATGCATACACATACAGACATAGACACATACACACACATAGACACATACACACACATAAACACATACACACTCATAGACACACACGCATAGATATAGACACACACACACATACACACACATATACACACACACACATACACACATAGACACATACACACATAATGATGCATACACACACATGCACATGCATACACACATACACACACATACATACACATACACACATACACACACATATATGCATACGCACACACATAGAGAGGCATACACACACATACACATACATGTATACATATGCATACATAATGCATATGCATATGCATACATAATGCATATGCATACATACATACTTACATGCATACACACACATATGCATACATAATGCACATACATACATACACATACATAATGCATACACACACATATGCATACATAATGCATACACACACATATGCATACACACATGCATACACATACACACATAGACACATAGACACATACACACTCATAGGCACACACACACATACACATAGACACACACACATACACACACACATATACACACACACATACACACATAGACACATACACACATAATGATGCATACACACACATAGACATGCATACACACATACACACACATACACGCATACACACACATAGAGAGACATGCACACACATAGACACATACACACACATAAACACATACACACTCATAGACACATACACACTTACACACACACATCCATACACATTTACACACACACACATCCATACACATTTACACACACACACATACACATGCACACCGACACATATATATAGATACACACGTATATATACACATAGACACACATACATACACACATAGACACACACACACATACACATACACACAAATATACACACACACATAGACACACACACTTACACACATCCACACACATTTACACACACATACACATGCATACAGACACATATATGTAGATACACACACATACACACATACATGCATATCCATACATAATGCACATGCATATGCATACATACATGCTTACATGCATACACACACATACACACGCATAAACACATACACATACACACATAGACACATACACAAATACACACACACATACACACACATATATGTACACACACATAGAGAGACATACACACACATACACATACATGCATACATATGCATACATAATGCATATACATATGCATACATACATACTTACATTTATACACACACACATATGCATACATAATGCACATGCATATGCATAGATACATGCATACACATACACACACATGGACACATACACACACATATGCATACATAATGCACATGCATACACATACACACACATATGCATACATAATGCACATGCATACACATACACACACATAGACACATACATACACATAGACACATACACACACATATACACACAGATTTACATATACATGCATACACACACATAGACACACACACACACACACGTACACACATAGACACATACACACATAATGCATATGCATATGCATACATACATAATTACATGCATACACACACATACACACACATGCATACATATGCATACACACATACACACATAGAGAGACATACACACATATACACACACATACACACACATGCATACATATGCATACATAATGCATATGCATATGCATACATATACATACATAATGCATATGCATATGCATACATACATGCTTACATGCATACACATACATACAGATACATATACACACATAGACACACAAACACACACACAAAGAGAGACACACACACATACACATGCGCGCAAAGAGAAATACACACACATACACTTACATGCATACATATGCATACATAATGCATATGCATATGCATACATAATGCATATGCATATGCATACATACATACGTACATGCACACACACACATACACACATATACACACACACATATGCATACATGCATAGTTACATGCATATAAACATACAAACATATACACACACATACACACACATGCATACATATGCATACATAATGCACATGCATATGCATAGATATATGCTTACATGCATACACATACACACATAGACACATACGCACACATGGACACCTACACACATATACACATACACACATATACACATACACATATATATACACACAGTTTTACAGACACACATAGACACACACACATACACAAAAACACTTACACATGCATACACACAGATATACACACATAGACACACACACACACACACTTACACACATAGACACACACACACATACACACATATAAACTTAGACACACACACACACACACACACATATATATATATATATATATATATATATATATATATATATATATATATATATATATATATATATATATATATATATATATATATATATATATATATATACATATATACACACATAGACACACACATATACACACACATACACACATAGAAACATACACACTTATAGAGACACATACACACATCCACACACATTTGCACACATACATACAAATGCATAGACACATATATACAGATACACACGTATATACACACACACACACACATAGACACATACACACACACATACACACATATATATGCATAGACAGACACATAGAGACTTCTACTTCATTTGACTCACTGATAGGAGTCAAAGTATGGTACGCCCAATTTTGAACGTGGTATTTGTTGATGCATCTTTTCCACTAACGATGGATACAATGAAAGTAATAACATGTTAGTTCTCTGACACCAATGCAATGTCCATCTAACCTTGAATAGCCACGAATCAAATGCAAGGATCGAACTTGAGATATCCCCTTACAATCCAAGCCTTCTCCATGTTCACTTCGTCAATCTTCACTTCCGAGAAGACCCATGTGACATCTCTCCCTTTTGACTCTGACAAATGTCCCCTGAGAAATTTCACAACATCTGCAGCACACTTCAACATTGCACCTTCAGGTTTAAGTTGTTCATGGGTTAGTGCCCTTTTCACAACTGCATGTGCACCATCATGTTCTCCCTTTCGGTGCCCTGACTCAAAGAAGTTCCATATCATAGTCATGCGTGTTAGCCCTGGATATCTTCCTACTAAGTAAAATGGACGTTTAGCTTTAAATTGAGAAGTTGCACCATCTGGCCATAGTCAATGTTGGCTTAATTCAAGGTTTAGCTCTCTCAACCATTTCCAATGTATTTGGAAACAATGTTGCACAAAAAGAGTGTCATGCTTCTTGTCATCAGATATGAAGAAGTGGATTACCGTTTTAGGAATACCCTCCTATGTGATATGCACAAATATAGTTACCTGTGCAGACCACCAATGCATAGATTGTATTTCATTTTGCTCGTGGAATGTATAGTTTTCTGCAAAATCAACCATTGAAACCACAACATCGCCACGAAATTCAGAGACACACATCTTAAACTGGTTCGCTTGCCATAAATAAATGAAATTGTGCTTGATAAATTTCTTTAGAGTTTTCTCAAATAATCCTGTTACAACTTTAGGACTCATCTCCCTCTTTATCAATTCTTTCCTTTCATGAACTTGTCATTCATACATTGACTTGACACCTTCAAAGATCTTTACAGGAATATGATATTCCTCAATGTTAGTTTCCCTCGGACACCACTTAAAATGTCCTACTCCCGCAATCAAAGCACTCACCCATCACACATTTTTATTGGTGGAATGTGGTATCATTTTGATGTGGACATAGAATACTCTCTATAATGCTGCTAATCGATCAAAATGTAGTTGTTGAAGCATTGCACCTTGATGTCTTCCCTAGTTGACAAATAGAACAATCAAATTTACAAAGATAGCTATGCATGACCCGAGCTTGATTGATGTAGGAGATTGATTGCATCCTTAAGGTATGACATTTGAATGTGATAAATGCAGCAACATGTGAATCTGTCTTTCAATCTCTTAACAAAATATGGCTTCAATGATTCAAACTTTCAAAACTGCATATTTATCATTGGATGCAATTGTTTGAAGCATATAAATAGCTCCATCTACATTACAAAAACAAGTGGTTATTAGTAGTCATTAATTAGCTAGTTATCAATTTGTTATTACTAAGTAGTTGGTGGTTAGTTGTTACAAGGTGTTAGATTGTTAATAGTTAGTTCTTAGTAATTAGCTATTACTAATAAGCTTGTTAGTAATTAGCTATTATTAAGTAGCTCGTTCTTGGTTAGCTATTTGTAATTAGCTATTACTAAGTAGCTGGTTCTTAGTAAGCTCAGTAATTAGCTATTACTGAGAACAATTAGGTTGTTAGCAATTAGCTATTACTAAGAAGCTCATTCTTGGTTAGTTGTTTGTAATAAGCTATTACTAATTAGCTTATTACTAATCAAATATTACTAAGTAGATGGTTCTTGGTTAGCTATTTGTAATTAGCTATTACTAATTATCTTGTTAGTAATTAGCTTGTTACTAGTTAGCTTGTTACTAATTACCTTGTTACTAATTAGCTATTACTAATTAGCTTATTACTAATTAGCTAAAATAAGTACCTGGTTCTTGGTTAGCTATTACTAAATAGCTTGTTACTAATTAGATATTACTAATTAGCTTATTATTAATTATCTTGTAACTTATTAGCTTTTTACGCATTATCTTGTTACGAATTAGCTATTACTAATTAGCTTGTTAGTATTTAGCTATTACTAAGTAGCTTGTTCTTGGTTAGTTGTTTGTAATTAGCTATTACTAATTAGCTATTACTAATTAGCTTGTTACTACTTAGCTATTACTAATTAGCTATTACTAATTAGCTTATTACTAATTAGCTTGTTACTAACTAGCTTGTTACTCATTAGCTTGTTACTAATTAGTTATTACTAATTAGCTTTTTACCAATTAGTTTGTTACAAACTAGCTTGTTACTCATTAGCTTGTTACTACTTAGCTATTACTAATTAGCTTGTTAGTAATTAGCTATTACTAAGTAGTTGGTTCTTGGTTAGTTGTTTGTAATTAGCTATTACTAATTAGCTTGTTACTAATTAGATTGTTACTAATTAGCTTGTTACTAATTAGCTTGTACTAATTAGCTTGTTACTAATTGGCTATTACTAATTAGCTTGTTACTAATTAGCTATACTAAGTAGCTCGTTCTTGGTTAGCTATTTGTAATTAGCTATTACTAATTAGCTTGTTACTAATTAGCTATTACTAATTAGCTTGTTACTAATTAGCTATTACTAATTAGCTTGTTATTGATTATCGTGTTGCTAATTAGCTTGTTACTCATTATCTTGCTATTAATTAGCTATTACAAATTAGCTTGTTAGTAATTAGCTATTACGAAGTAGCTTGTTCTTGGTTAGTTGTTCGTAATTAGCTATTACTAATTAGCTTGTTATTAATTAGCTATTACTAATTAGCTTGTTACTAATTAGCTTGTTACTAACTTGCTTGTTACTCATTACCTTGTTACTAATTAGCTATTACTAATTAGCTTGTTACTAACTAGCTTGTTATTCATTATCTTGTTACTAATTAGCTATTACTAATTAGCTTGTTAGTAATTAGCTATTACTAATTAGCTTGTTAGTAATTAGCTATTACTAAGTAGCTGGTTCTTGGTTAGATGTTTCTAATTAGCTATTACTAATTAGCTTGTTACTAATTAGCTTGTTAGTAATTAGTTATTACTAAGTAGGTGGTTCTCAGTTAGCTATTTGTAATTAGCTATTACTAATTAGCTATTACTAAGTAGCTAGTTACTAATTAGCTTGTTAGTAATTAGCTATTACTAAGTAGTTGGTTATTGGTTAGTTGTTTGTAATTAGCTATTACTAATTAGCTTGTTACTAATTAGCTATTACTAAGTAGTTGGTTCTTGCTTAGCTATTTATAATTAGCTCTTGCTAATTAGCTTGTTACTAATTAGCTATTACTAAGTACCTTGTTACTACTTCGCTATTACTAAGTAGTTGGTTCTTGGATAGTCCTTTGTAATTAGCTATTACTAATTATCTTGCTACTACTAACCTATTACTAAGTAGTGTTGGTGCAAATATCAAGCCTACACACTTAGCTAGATATAAAGATGTTATGTGCAAATGGTTGAGGACCCATGAGAACCATTGCTATCGATTCTTTACTTTGTTACCATTTGTAAAAGTCTATTTGACTTAGAAGAATATTTGTAGCTACCACTAAATTCGTGGAGTTTATTAGATAGAAAAGCTAAGACCTCATTTGGGGAGAATATCTCCTAGATTACAGGAACACTTTTAGTGGGAGCCAAAATTGAATTCAAATTCGAATTTTGAATGGAACATCTATAAAAGATGAATGTAAAAGACATGCGATAGAGATCACTACTATCCCGAGTTTTCTTAATCACATTGTAAGGGAGTAAGTTTCACATCATAGCCTACACCTCTATCTATCATTGGGCATTGATCATCATGCCAATGATTATGTACAACATTGTTTCATAATACAATAGATCATTCATTACATCTATTGATCTCTTTGTCATTGTCACTTACAACAATCATTTTGTATTGCTCATCTCTCAGTCATTTCTCCACCAACTTCAATGTTCTATGGCTCGTTGCAATCAACTCTATGTCCTCTACGTGCTAACAAATTTTGAAGCCATTCTATTTAGTAGATTTGAGAAACCTGTGTCGAGGTGGTCACTGGTCAAAAGAGGTAATAGCTCTTCTGCCCTATACATAGATAAAAGTAAGTCTAAAGAGAAAGGAAAAAGCAAGAAGAATGAGGATGAAGGAGCTACCTCCCAAGCCAACTATGCAAGGAGAGGTAGAACCTCAAGAGGTAGGGACAGAGGAGGTAAGCAAGGTAGGGGGAGAGCTTATAACTCCTCAGCATGTAATATTTGTGAATTGTCAAATCATACTACAGATGAGTGTTACAGGAACTTCAAGAATCAGAGAGGTAGAGGATTTCAAAGAGGTGGATATACAATGTCAAGAGGAAGATTCAATCACCATCAAGGTTACAATAACAACTACAATAACAACTATCAAGGAGGCTATAAATCAAGGAAAGATTACAACAACATACAAAGGAGAAAGAGGATTCTCTTTTGATTATGAATATGACTTCAAAGCCACGTATAAATGATGACCATCTCTTCTACATTGACTCAGGATGCTCAAATCATGTGGCAGGCAATATAGCTCTTCTCTCTGACCTTGAGGAACCAAAGGTTAAGCATCAGGTACAAACAGGTGATGACACCAAGCACTCAGTGATCAAGGTAGGAAATTTTAAAACCTCTGATGGAAATAAGAATCTGTTGAGCATGGTTCTATATGTACCTACAATTACCAAGAATTTGATGAGTGTTGGACAGATTGTGGAAAAGGGTTTGCAGGTCTGGTTCAACAAACATGGAGCATTTGTGGAGGATCCCCAACAAGGATTCAAGAGAGTTTCCAAAGGAGAAAAGACAGGTAGATTATTCACTTTTGAACTTGAGGATACAAGGAATATTGCACTTTATAGTTACAAAGACCAAACACTATCAGAGCTTAAAAGTTGGAATAAGAGATTAGCGCATATTGGTGAGAGAACTTTAAAACAAATATGTAGAGATCAAGGTGTGCTTGGCATACCTAATGTATCCAAGCAACACATGATCTATAAATGTGGTGCTTGTCCATTTGGAAAATCCCACAAGTTACCCCTCAAGGAAAGGCTACATGCATGAGGACTACCTCGAGCTTGTTCATACAGATGTATGGGGACCAAATAAGGATCCCTCAATTTTTGGATCAAGGTATTATGTATCTTTCATTAATGATTTCAGTAGGTGGACTATCTTGTATTTTATGAAGCCCAAAGATGAAGTATTCAGTTGCTTTAAAAAGTATCTTGCACTTGCTGAGAACCAAACAGGAAGAAGTCTATAGACTAAGTTCAGATGGAGGAGGTGAGTACTTCTTGAATGAGTTTGATGCATTCTTGCAGGATAGAGGAAACAAGAGAACAATTACAACAAGGTATACGCCTCAGCAAAATGGGGTGGCAGAGAGGAGAAATAGACTAATTGTTGAAACAGTTAGGTCAATGTTAACTGAGAAAAAACTACCTAATTACTTGTGGGAAAAAAGTGTATCTACTGCTAATTATCTTGTAAACAGGTTGCCATCCAAATCTCTTGATGGGATGATCCCATATGAAGCATGGGATGGTAGAAGACCTTCACTTGATCATTGCAGGATCTTTTGATGTGTTGCTTATGTGCATATCCCTTCTCAAACCAGAGGTAAGCTAGACCCTAAGGTAGACAAGTGCATCTTCATAGGGTATGACTTGAATCAGAAAGGATACAGGTTCTACAATCCTTCTAACAAAGTATTTATGGTCAATAGAGATGTTGTGTTTGATGAGAATGACTCTTGGTTTGAAAGTGAATGCAAGAATTTCCAAGCCTCACCAAGGAGGAACCAAACCATATGTGTATATGTTGATGATATCATACTCATAGGTAATGATGCTAATGGCATCAAGAAGATTAAGAATCAAATGATGCAGGAGCTCAAAATCAGTGATCTAGGATCACTAAAGTATTTTCTTCGACTTGATTTAGTCTATACTAACTCTGGAATTTACATTACTCAGAGAAAGTGTATGCAGGACATGTTAAAGTAGTTTCATTTGCAGGATGCCAAGATAGCAAGCACTCCAATGGAGGTAAACCAAAATTTAAGTGCTCATGAAGGTGATGTGCTTGAGAATATTGCAGGTTACCGAAGCATAGTGGGAAGCTTGAACTATGCTACATTGACAAGGATTGATATTGCTTATGGAGTAAGTGTTTTAAGTCAATTTATGCACAAACCTAGGGCACCGCACTTGGAAGCTGCCAAGAGGATTTTGAAGTACCTTAAGGGCACTCAAAATCAAGGACTATACTTTCCTTATACCTTAGATTTGGACATCAAGATATATTCAGATGCAGATTGGGCAGGTTGCAAAGATGATAGAAGGAGTACCTCAGGATACCTATCTTTTGCAGGGAATAAACCTATATCATGGTCTTCAAAGAAGAAACCTATTGTTGCTTTATCTTCTACAGAGGAAGAGTATAGAGGATTGGCCAATGCTACTCAAGAGGCCATATGGATTATATTGTTATATACATATTTAGGTTTGCATACTACATCTCCAATGATTTTTGGAGATAATACAAGCTCATTACATATTGCAGCAAATCCTATTTATCATGCTAGGACCAAGCATATAGAGGTCCACTAGCATTATGTGAGAGAAAAGCTATTGAGCAAGGAAATTCAGTTGGCATATGTATCAACTAATATGCAATGTGTAGACTTATTGACTAAAGCATTAGATGGTACAAAAATTTGCAGGTTTAAGTCTATGATTGGATTGGAGGACATTCAAGACGAGTAAACGAGAAGACCAAGCCAAGATGTTTGGCTTGACGGGGAGCTATTGGTGCAAATATCAAGCCTACACACTTGGCTAGATATAAAGATGTTATGTGCAAATGGTTGAGGACCCATGAGAACCATTGCTATGGATTCTTTACTTTGTTACCATTTGTACAAGTCTATTTGACTTAGAAGAATATTTGTAGCTACCACTAAATTCGTGGAGTTTGTTAGATAGAAAAGCTACAACCTCATTTGGAGAGAATATCTCCTAGATTAGAGGAACACTTTTAGTGGGAGCCAAAATTGAATTCAAATTCAACTTTTGAATGGAACATCTATAAAAGATGAATGTAAAAGACACGCGGTAGAGATCATTACTATCTCGAGTTTTGTTGATCACATTGTAAGGGAGTAAGGTTCATCAAAATCATACAACATTGTCTCATAATACAATAGATCATTCATTACATCTGTTGATCTCTCTGTCATAGTCGCTTACAACAGGCATTTTGTATTGCTAATATCTGAGTCATTTCTCCACCAATTTCAATGTTCTATAGCGTGTTGGAACTAACTCTAAGTCCTCTAAATGTTGAAAAAGTTTGAAGACATTCTATTTGGTAGATTTGGAGAAAAGTGCATCGAGGTGTTCACTGGTCAAACTCTGCAGAGGTCCTAAAAAACCGGGGGTAATGATTTGATTGCTAAATTGATTGCTCTGTGTATAGTGCATCATTTCAAGTGATTCCACTTGGAATCATTAGCCCATTAAGCTAAGTCGATATCTCCAAAAGGAATTTTCCTAATTCCTATTGTACTAGAAGCACTGAGCTTAACAAGCAGCAGGTATGTGAACAAAAATAGAAGGTTTTCATTGATTCTTGAAGTTGGAAGTAGTATGTTTTGTATCAATCATTTCTCACATCGTTTCCAAAGTACATAGGCACTTTTTTAGTGTCATTGGAAAGCTAAGAGGGCTTACAACCCAAATCTGAATCAAAAGAGAGCTAGTACTAATCAAGGATTAGCAGTACCTACTCATTTCTTGGAGTGTCCATTTATCTTTCCCAACAAGTAGCTGGTTATTAGGTAGTTCTCAGTAATTAGCTACTACTATTTAGCTTGTTAATATTAAGTTATTATTGAGTAGCTAGTTGTTGGTTAATTGTTTGTTATTAATTATTACTAATGAGCTTGTTACCAATTAGCTATTACTAAGTAGCTAGTTCTTAGTTAGTCATTAGTAATTATCTACTACTAATTAGCTTGTTAGTAATTAAATATTACTAAGCAGCTGGTTCTTGGTTAGCTATTTGTAATTAGCTATTACTAATTAGCTTCTACTAATTAGCTATTACTAAGTATTTGGTTCTTGGTTAGTTGTTTGTAATTATTTATTACTAATTAGCTTGTTACTAGTTACCTATTACTAAGTCGTTTGTTCTTAGTTGTTAGTAATTAGCTATTACTATTTAGCTTGTTAAGAGTTTGTTATTATTAAGTAGCTACTTCGTGGTTAGTTGTTAGTAATTAGTTATTACTAATTATCTAGTTACCAATTAGCTATTACTAAGTAGTTGGTTCTTGGATGGTTATTAGTAATTAGCTATTACTAATTAGCCTGTTACTAATTGGCTATTACTGAAAAGCCAGTTCCTTGGTTAGTTGTTTGTAATAAGCTATTTCTAAATAGCTTGTTACTAGTTATTTATTACTATTAGCTTGTTACTAGTTAGCTATTACTATTAGATTGTTACCATAAGTTACTTGTTACTGGTTCTTGTATAATCAGCTAAAATTGTGAATTGATGATTGAAAATAGGATTACCTGAGATACATCAAGAAGGTGAACAGGATGCTCAAAATATTGATTTCTGCCAAGTCGAGTCCTGCTTATATCCTTCTTATTTGGTGACACCCTGCTCTCTGTTCTCCAAAACATGATAATCAGATGCTTGACCTCTTGTGTGATACATGTGGTACGTGTTGCCCTACCGGTTGCCTTTGAAAAACTATGATCAAACTCGAATGTACTTAACCATCCAATCGTATCATAGACTACTTTCATGTTTATTCCCAATACCCTAGAAAGTCTTGAAATATTTATCTGATTTGTTCATGAATATGCATCACTATTTAGAGCCATCATCAATGTTGATCTCTTCAACACAAGGTCATCAAAATTCTTTCTCATACTTTGTAGTGTATTCTGAAGATTGATGAAAAGGGCACATGTTACATGATCTTTGTTACTGCCCATTGCATCAAAAAGTTTCCCAATACATGGACTCTGCAACATCCTATTTAGTGCCTTGCTTTTATCTTAACAACATAAGTGTCTAGTTTGATTTTTGAAATAATTGATGATCTTATCCACAATGCCATCCAAGTTGCTTGAACTGCAATTAGCATTATCCTCCACATTAGTGCCCAACCTTGACGTTATTGTGTCTCTATATTTCCTTTTCTTTTCCTTCCAATAGCATCTTAATGCTTGTTGATCACTATCCACTACTAGTATTGTATTAACTTCCATCAGTTCGCTTGTCCGAGATTGCCCTACATCAACACACTACAAATGATGAAGATATCATAAATACAATAACATCTGCCACTCATCAATCCACTTTATTATATTGACTTTACATTGAGTATGTTCATCTGATATCATTATGTGCTCAATCACTTACATATGAAGACTTGTTATACCACTTTTAAACCTACAACAATCATCCAAAACCTCGGATGTTAGATACAATGAATGAACAATATGAAACTAAATGGACATTGTTAGGCATACTTTTAAACCTAGAACAATCGTCCACAATCTGAGATGTTTGTTGTATATAACTTCCCTTTTTTGTAAGAGAACAAGGAAAAAGGAGGTTAATGAGGGAATTGTAAAAAATGTGCAGGGGCCAAGAGCCCACACATCACCACAAAATCAATGTCATCATTCTTTACAATGAGAAGCTGCACCATCTAACCATACCCAATGTTGGCTTAAGTCAAGCTTTAGCTCTCTCAACCATTGCCAATGTAATTGGAAACACTGTTGCACAAAAAAGGTATCATGCTTCTTGTCATCAAATATGAAGAAGTGGATTACCTTTTTACGAATGATCTCCAAACCAAAATATGTGATATGCACAAAAATAGTTATCTGTACAAACTCAGGATGCAACACTCTCCAACATGTAGCATGCAGAAAAATAGTTATCAATATTCCCCACTCAAGACGCAGCATGCAGAAAAAATGCCTATAGTGATGGAGTCCCTCTCATTGTTCCCACTCAACATGCAGCACACAGAAAAAAGCGCAGGCGAGATGAGGTATTATGGCGTACTCTCCAACATGTTGCACGCAAAAAAACCCACTTCATGAATGCTCCACGTAGGGAGTTTGAAAAGCATTCCTACTCTGCAACCCACAAAAATCGCATCAAGCTTTATAATGTCTTTTCTGTCCCAAGGATACATGATGGTGGTGGCTTGCAAAGTGTGTTTCTGGCTCTTAGCAGATTCGATTTTCTAGTTCAACTTGGGCTAATAATATCCAATACAGAGCTTCTAGGTTGACCCTATTCTTGGCAACGTCAAAGTTAGGGAACCTAAAGCGCAATGAGCAGAAGCAAATGCGAGAATCGATTCTTTAGAGTTGATTAAAGCCTCTGATTTTGTGTTGTGCACGTACATCTTCCATCTCCCATCAAGACAATCCCTGAAAGATTCGATCATGACTCGTTACAATAGCATAGGATCAACAAAACAGCAGCCAAGAAAACTTCTGCCTTGCACGCTCCATAACCAATGTATGGCTGCCAAAGACAACAATCAGCTATGAAAAAAAAACTCTGAGGCGAGATGAGGTACTGCGGCACACTCTCCAACTTGTAGCAAGTAGAAAAACCCACGTCATGAACGCTCCACGCTCCAGCATGCGTACTCCTGCCTACTCTCGCCCCATCACCTCGCTTTTACTTCTCTTTCAATAATTATTGCACGATGTTCAGCTAAGAAGGATTAGGTTTTTCTAGTTTTAACCATGTCTCAGACATCACTTTTTTGTAAACATTAACATGCCTTCACCCATATATTGAATCTTGGAAATAATTCTACAGATCTTGCTAATTTAGAAAGTGAAAGTGTCAAGGATTCACTTTTTGAAGTGGAGAATACCTTTTTCATCTCTTTTGAACTATAATTTCATAAATATACTACCGTAACAATAAAACTTAATATCTTACGAAATATCCCAATTGGAAATAGAGAGAGTGTGTTTTTAGCATTGCATCGATCTTCTAACTTCTGAGTAACTTGTAATAATCTCATTCATTTTGCACTACAAAAAGCACATGTCTGGTTATATTGAGACGATTTGATTAGAAGTTATTTTCAATAGTCGATTACCTTAAAAACAAGGAATAAGATATAGTTAAGCATGTGTAATTAAAACCCTAGTAAAAAAAGAATACTTGAATACTCTCACGAAATATTGAGAAATGATTTATAGAGTTTTAAAAGGGCAAAGATCTTAGAATCTCATATATCTAAGGTGTAATGTTCAGAAGTAGAGAATTCTCTATCTCTAGCACATTGACTAGAAAGAGCAAGAAACAAAGATTTTTTTGACGGATTAGACGCTTGTTAAAGGCTCTTTAGATAGATCTACGTCCAAGTCAATTCAAATCCTTGCTTCGGTGTTTTCGGTATGAGATTGTCAAATCAAGGTTTTGGTTCATTAAGCCGTTGGGAAATCTTCCGGGAAGTGGGTATGAAATTCAATTTACACAATGAACAAATAGTAGAAAACACATTGTTTTATTGAAAACAAACAACCATCTAAGAAATATTGTTTTAAAACCAATAATAGTAAAGTCTAATTCTCTTTTAAGAAAAAATGATTTGTTTTCATTGTGTGGTGTAGCAGTTAAGACATCCAACCTTCGACTGATGGTCCACAATTCAATAGCTCTAGATTTGCTTGATATTATACCTGAATATAGGGGATAAAGGGGTTCCTTGGGTCTGTGCATTGTTATTTCAGTTTCAAGCATAATAAAAGACCAGGTCAAAGATTGTTCCTTTAATTCCAAATCTCCTTTTTAAATTGTTTGGTTGGTAATAAGTATGTATTTAGGATAAATATGAACATAATATAAAAGCAACAAATTATTGGAAAAGCAATTTGAGTACGATACCCTAAATATGATCATGATAACTCACCATGGTTGAGTTATAGTGGTATCCTCAGTAAACCATATTTCCTTGGTGAGAACATCTACTCAATAGAATGGATAAAATCTTTCAATGTCCTATTTTTTTTCAGAAAATGCAAAAACTTAGTTAAAAGAGAAGCAAAAAAGCAAGCCGTTATGGGGAGCTAAAAAGTAGGTTAATAAGCTTATCATTCCCTTCATGGGGTATCCATTCTTCTAAAGTTTATCTCCTTTGTAACACAAAGGTCACCAAGTCTCCCAAGAGGGGGTTTCTTTTGGGGTTCTTTATTCTCTTCCCTAAAAAGATGAGGGATTTCTCTAAGGAGTATTTTTTTTTAGGGAGTCTATCAAATTTAATCCCACATCATTCCTTCCATATATTCCAAAGGATCTCTTAATCATTTTTGTAGAAAGGATGAGTTGTACATACAAGGAAGATTAGCTCTCACGCATTAGGGAAGATTCTTCCCTTAAAACATTGCAGGAGAGGAGCTATACTAGAGTAGGTTATTTTAGTTTTCAGGACTTTTAAAAATTAAAAAGGAGTGGTCTTGAGCGAACCATTGAAAGAAGTCCAAGCCCCTCATCTGTAATGACTTTTCTATTCAAGTGAACTAGTGAGCTCTCCATTCTTGCAAACTCATATCTTGGCTTTTCCTTGCATTTCGAGTGTGTGTCTTGGTTGATTTTGGGTGTGTGGGGCTAGTTTGTGTTGTTGTATTATCTAACATGTTTGCACTCTTTTGAAGCACTTTTGCATGATTTTGCACTCATTAAGCTGATCAGACAAATTGATGGAAGGTTTTTCACAAGCTTCTGACATTTGTACAGTACACATACTCCTTCTTTTGTATTTTTCCGTAGTGCATGTTGTGACATTGTTGCATTCATTGAGAGATTCAAAACAAGCCGAAGAATGCAACAAGCGTATTAACATTGAACAAGCTAATTCACTCATGTTTTCTTATCGGGAAAGGGTGTGTCCATCATGGCTTGGAGGAGTGCCTTCAATGATCTTTGATCACCTTCATTTAATCATCCTACCATCGTACCAAATCTCTCTCAAGATACCCCATCGGCTATCATCAAAGGGGACTTGAGCATTTTTTGTCAAGGGCTTCTCGATCGCCTATCATGAAAAGATACCCTATCATGAAAGGGTATTCTATCATCAAAGGGTACCCTATCATTAAAGGATAACATATTCTCAAGTATGGAAGGGATGATCGTGGATTCATGGTCTTGATGGCTTGTAGAACTTGGTGAGCTAAATCATTGTGGGATCTCCGTAGCACGCTAACATGAGATAATACTCAACTACTCAGCTTGATGTCCATCTATCCCATCTAGTTACTACCACCAACTACAATTAGTTTGAGGTCTACTATTTGCAAATTCTACCAATTGAAAGTGCATGAGTGTGTCCTATATTGAAAAGCAACACTTTTTAGCACTATTGTCAAGAAGATTGGCAGCCAAACCTTGTGTGATGGATATCAAGATCAAACAAACATATCTCTTGGGATTTTGTCCAATCATTATGTGATGAGAAGCTTTTTAACTCCTTCATTAGAAGAGCCACCTTAAGGGTAAGATTTGTGGTCAAGACCTCTTGCGTTTGGGGAAAAAAGATGAATCCAAAAAGAAAAAAGACAAGGCCCCTCTCTATAGAGAGGATAACCATCGATAATGGTTATCATATCATTTAATGCCAAGGGGTTGACTAACCCCTCAAGAGTGGCTATTATTGGGCAGTGGTTTCAAGATAATAGCCTAAACTCAGATTTCATTTGTATTCAATAGATTAAAATTGATGGAGATGACCTTCAAAAATGACTTAAATACATCTCTTCGACCCATGTGTGGTTTACCACTTCACAGCCTAGGGGGGACCGTGGCACAGATATGGGAATAAGTAACCTTTGGTTTGATAGAATAAACTCCTCCGAGGATCAGGCGGATTGACACTTGGGCCTCTTTGGACTCACTTTCCCGCAACATGATGCTTTGTGAGGAATTCAACATGGTGGAAGACCACGAATTGGTGGGACAATAGAGGGTGTACCATTGATGGTCACGAGAAAGATATCTGGGACAAAATCAAGCTCCACCTAGACCTAGTGGAGATTAAATATATGAATGGCTTCTGTTGGTCAAACCTCCAATCGAGGGATGACTTGAGGAAAGTAAGACTCCACAGAAGCTATATTGCATAGAACATTATCTATCAGTGGGTCCGGCCTGACATCTCTCAACACATTGACCTTGCCATATCAGACCACTACCCTATTATTCTCACTTTCAAGTTGCTCGCCAAACTCAGAAGAGCGCCCTAGTTTCATGCTTTCCCGGAGGGTTTCTACCTTCCCTCTGTCTATCAAGAAATTACCTTGGTATGTAATTCTGCATTCACCAATGGTGTCTCACCAGCCAAATGTTGGAGGGTTGTGATTGAGAAGACTCATCAAATTCTATTCATGACTCACAAGTTGCTTTGCAATGTTCAATAGAGGCAAAGAGAGAAACTCTATCAAAGGCTCTAGCACCTTTAGGAGGAAGTCAACAAAGGGAACTACCAATACCATATGGGGCTATGTAAAATCAGAGGCATGTTGAGATATGAGGAAGAAATTCAAAGGAAAAATGTGCAAGTATACTTCAAAGACTGGTGGGCAGGTAATGCTGACGAATCAACTAAAAAAATGTGTGGCATCCTCAAGAGGAAGCAAACTAGAGACTCTATCCCCTTCTTGATAGGTAGTAATGGGGTTGAACGTGAAATGGGAGAAGAAAATAGTGATATTATTGTCGACCATTTTACTAATCTCTTGGGGATTTCAATGCCTCTTTCTCCCCACAAGAGGGATTGCATGGCGACCATCTTGAGAGTCTCTCCCTCGAGAATACCGCACAACCTGAAGTCTCTCCTTGACACACCCATGTCAAATAATGAGATTCTCGAAGCTATCAATAAGCTCCTCAATGGGAAAAGCCTAGGCCCCAGCTACCTCACAAATAAATTTTTTTAAGTCTTTCAGACAGGTGGTGACCCCCCCATTGCGCTTGGTCTAGCAAGAGGTTTTAGCCTTTGGAACCCTTCCCAAATGCCTAAACAATGGTTTCATCAAGCTTATCCATAAAAAAGATAACAAGAATAGGATTGAAAACTGCCACCCGATCACGATGCTTCAAATGGGGTCCAAGATTCTTGTGAAAGTTATCGCCAATAGAATTTCTTATCACTTGAGGAGATGGCTTAGCAAGGACCAAAAATGATTCATCAAGGATAGATTAATACTAGAATCTACTATTGATATTTGGAAAGTTCTCGAGTTTGCTGTAGAGTCTGAGCAAGACGTAGTTTTCCTTAAAATCGGCTTCCACAAAGCCTACAACAGGCTAGAATGGGACTTTGTTCTCCAATCTCTTAAAGACCTCAGCTGTAGTCTGAAATTCACTAAGATGATCGCTACATTGTTGGCGAATGCATCGACACAAATAAATATCAATAGTCAATTATCAAAGATTATCAAATTAAAATGATCTATTAGGCAAGGATGCCCATTGGCCCCTTTTCTCTTTGCTATTTCCACGGAATG
This sequence comes from Ceratopteris richardii, assembly GCA_020310875.1. Lineage (NCBI taxonomy): Eukaryota > Viridiplantae > Streptophyta > Polypodiopsida > Polypodiales > Pteridaceae > Ceratopteris > Ceratopteris richardii. Next base: position 70,912,033 of record CM035429.1, on the reverse strand, counting down.
GCTCAGCTCTCTCGTGCAACATCACATGGAAATGGGCCATATTAAAGGTCTCTCTCTACCACTCAACCATGGCCAGATGATAATGATACTATTTATAGATGACATGAACCATATGTACACAATGATTTGACTAGTATTAAGGCCTTTTGGGGATGCCTTGAAACTTTTTGCGTGGCATCAGGTTCCAAAATCAACCACTCAAAAACCGCTTTTCGAGCCATCGTCTGACCTCCACCCCAAATTCTTATTGACCATGGTTGCCAAATCATCCCGATGGGTCAGTTTTGTTGCCTACTTGGTATTGTGATGGGCTTTGGGGTTTCAATGGAGCAATGATGGAATTGGGTCCTTTCCAAACTAGCCAAAAAGTTAGCATACTCGAAGGGCATGCAAGTCAACCTCATGGGTCATGCCATGGTTATTAATACCTTCCTCATCTCCTCTACCATTTACTTTCTCTCTTGCTGGAGATCGAAAGATCAAGAACTTAGCAAATTGGAAAGAATCTGTAGAAACTTTCTTTTGACAAGGGACCACAACAGAAGAGGGATTCCAAAAATTAAATGGTCTACCTGCATCAGCCAAAAAGATTGTGGGGGTTTGGGCATTATGAATATCGAAGGCATGGCTGACAAGTTGGTGGAAAAATGGATGATCAAGGCTTAGTGCAACTGTGAGACCTCTTGGGCCAAGCTCCTTTTCAAGAACAAGAACATGATTACGTTGGTGGGCCTTGGACCTCCTTACCCTCTTATTCTCCCCAAATCTAGTTTCTTTTAAAGGCTCAAACCTTGTGTGTTCCCTATGGAAGAGTTGGAACTAGTTCAAGCAATTTATCAAAGTCAAAGAAAATTGGAAATGGGCGGTCCGTATCAAACAAAATGACTCAATCTAGTTTTTTATCTCGAGCATCAAGGGTGTGGCTTCATTAGGAAAAAAGGTGAACCCTGCATGGGCCTTTTAGCTCAAGGAGTGATTAGTGATGGACCAATGAGAAGAGGGTGGTGGACACAGTTTAGTCCCTTAATCACATAGGCTAGGCATAGGCTTCCCTTGGTTTGGGCTAGTCAAAACCACACAAACAATTCAAAATTCGTGGTTTTCTCCTTCAAGTAGTTTTTGAAAAGCATGGAATTCAAACAGGACCCTTGGATACCCTTAGAAATTCAATGGCTAAGATCATTTCATCAAAAATGAGTGTCTTTAAATTATAGCCCTTAGATTTCCTTTAGATCTAATGGTTATTGTTGCTCCTTCAAGAGGAAAAGGCGCATGAAATTTGGTCCATTGGATTTGGAAAAAATCCAATGGCTTTGATTTGATCTTCACATGGATCACTAGCCATTAAATCTAGACCACTGAAAGTGCATGCCATCCAATGGCTACAAATCCATGCGGATCCCCACGTTTTTGCACAGATTCTCATGTTTTTGTCCTTTAGTGACAGGGAGCTTGGGTAGTTTGTCTTTTAGTGCCAAAATTTTTCGCATCCATCTTAGCCATTCAAGCAGATGATCCGATGGCCGAAAATAGGCGCCGCTGCGAAATTTTCTTCTCTCTCTTCCCATGATTGAGCCTATTTTGTCTCCCATTGAGCTTATTTTGTCTTTTAGTGACAGAGTGTGTGCCTTTTTTTTTACTTTTAGTTCTCAAATTTTGTGTTTGATCGTGGCCATCCAAGCAACATATCTGAGGGCTAGAAAAGCACACGAATCCCCTACTAGATTTTATTGTTTATTCTAATGTACAATACCACTAGTGGTTTTTCCCGTCCTCTTAATCCACCTAATTAGCCATTTTAATTCTTGAAAATTAGGGATCCTTACAAGGCCCATGCAGGGTTCACCTTTTTCCCTAATGTCCTGGAACCTCCAAAATGCTAAGAGGCTCTAGAACAAGAGTTTTAGACAATGGAAACACATTTGGAAACATGAAACTAACCAATGGGTCATATTTGAGGACATGGACCCTAAATTAAGAGTGAACTATGAAAAATGGACTCTCCTTCAGAGTAGATTCTTTTCTTGGGATCGTTCAAAAACTCGACTCCTCTTTGGGCAAGATCCACCGTGCCATGAGGGTCTTATGTAGCACAATGGCAATCGCCTGTCCAAAATTTCTAGTATCAAGGTGAACATGGACTATCATATCACGCTTAATAAGAACTGCTGCCTGACTTGGACAAGGCTATGTTGGGCTCTGAAGTTCATGTCCCTCCTGTAGGGATCACCTATCCAGAGGAAATTTCTACAAGTACTTTCAAGCTTCAGTGACTCTTTTGATCTGCAAGAAGCACGAAAATAGATTATGGATGAGATTAGTAAGGTGTTTAGCTAATAGATACTTCAAAATCCATTGGGATATCGAGGAGCCAAAAAACTTGTCTATTGTTTATTTTCTTACATCCTTGGTTAGTCAAGAATTGCAGTGAGGGTCCCAAAAGTAGTTTTGGTGTGATTTATTTTAGATCTGGACGGAACAGATTTAGATGGATATCAAAGGTTTTTTAAGATGAAGGCTATTCAAGTCAACTATTACAATTTCAATGAATATAAGATTATAAAGGGAAAACGATTTGCCTTAGATAATGACACGTTTCTAGTTTCTATAAGCCAAAGGACAAGCCACTCTATCAATTATAAAAGAAATTTTCGGAAGTACTAGAAAATTCCGAAGATTTCCTTTATCACATTTACTCTAGAAAATTCTCTATCTTTAGCACATTAACTAGAAAGAGCAAGAAACAAAGATTTTTATGACGGATTAAAGACTTGTTAAAGAGTCTTTAAATAGATCTACGTCCAAGTCAATTCAAATCCTTGGTTCGGTGTTTGAATAGTAATGCTAAGAATTCGAATCATGAATACGTATGAGATTGTCAAATCAAGCTTTTGATTTCTTAAGTCATTGGGAAATCTTCCGAGAAGTGGGTATGAAATTCAATTTACACAATGAACAAGTAGTAAAAAACACAACGTTTTATTGGAAACAAACAACCGTCTAAGAATTATTGTTTTAAAAGTAATAATAAGAAAGTTTACTTCTCTTGTAAGAAAACAATGACTTGTTTTCATTGTGTGGTGTAGCAGATAACACATTCAACCTTCGACTGATGGTCCATGGCTCAATAGCTCTAGATTTGCTTGATATTATCCCTGAATATAGGGGATAAAGGGAATCCCTTGGGTGTATGCATTGTTATTTCAGTTTCAAGCATAATAGAAGACTAGGTCAAAGATTTTTTCCTTTAATTTCAAATATCCTTTTGAAATTGTTTGGTTGCTAACAATCAAGTCTTTAGGATAAATATGAACATAATTAAAATTATGAAAGCAAGAAATTTTTGGAATAGGAATTGAATTATGTTCCCCTTAGAATATGAAACCTCAATATAATTATTGAAGAATTCTTAGATTCCTAGAGCACTCTAGTAGAGTTTCTTAAAGTAAAAAATCCTTCTTTGTTTCTATATGTTCTATATGAGATAGCTACACATATGTTTTGCTAAGATACCCTAAATATGATCATGATAACTCACCATGATTAAGTTATAGTGGTATCCCAAGTAAACCTTATTTCCTTGGTAAGAACATCTATTCAATAGAATGGATAAAATCTCTCAATGTCCTACTTTTTTTTCTCACAATGAGAAAAAGACGTAATTAAAAGAGAAACGAAAAAATAAGTGGTTATGGGGACCTAAAAATTAGGTTAAGAAGCCTATCATTCCCTTCATGGGGTATCCATTTCTTCTAAAGTTTATCTTTCCTTTGTAACACAAAGGTCATCAAGTCTCTGAAGAGGGGGTTTCTTTTGGAGTTCTTAGATGATTATTGGTGCGGATCATAAGTTCACAGTCGTAGAAGGTAGGTACTACATTTCAATCATTGTGAATTACATTTCAATCATTGGAGAAAATAAGTGGATCTCTATAGGGGTCCATCATTAAAGATCTCTGCATCTCAAAGAGCATGAAAATGTGACTGATTTTGTCACAAAGCTCAAGGACATAGCATATCAATTGGGAAGCATTGGAGAGGTAATAGATGAAGAGCAAATTGTAAGGCATGTCATCAATGGATTGAAAGCAGATGACAAGTGGGAAGCATTCACCACAGCTATGGATTTGTACATGGACATGCATGTACTTGATTTCAATACACTCATTGGACAATTACTCACTCAAGAGGCAAAGCTTATCAAAAATGGAGAAAGCTCTAAAGGTAATCAATCTTCAACTATATACACTGATAAAACAAAGTCCAAAGATAACAAAGCAAAGGCAAAGAAAGTGGATGATGAAGCAGGTACATATCAAGTTAACTATGCAGGTAGAGGAAGACATGGCAGCGGTAGAGGAAGAGGAGGTAGACAAGGCAAGGGGAGATCCCAAAACTCCAACCCATGTTCTATTTGTGGACTAACTAATCATACAACTAAAAATTGCTTTAGGAATTCCAGGAATCAAAGAGGAAGAGGATACAATAGAGGAAGTTATGGCTACTCAAGAGGAAGGTTCAACAACTACCATGGAAATTACAACAACTACAATCATTCAAACTATCAAGGAGGGTACAAAGGAAGGAGAGACTTCAATTACTACACAGAAGACTCAAACAAAGAGGATTCATTATTGATCATGAACATGGCTATGCCACAAGTTAAATCTGATGAGCATGTTTTCTACATAGATTCAGGTTGCTCCAATCATGTGGCAGGAAATGTAGCTCTCCTATCAGATTTGGAAGATCCAAGGAATAAGCATGAGGTACAAACAAGAGATGATACAAGACATCCTGTGAAGAAAATAGGCAATGTCAAAGCACCTGATGGAAACATCAACCTACTCAGTAAGGTACTCTATGTCCCTACCATTACAAAGAATTTGATAAGTGTTGGGCAGATAGTAGAGCAAGGATTGCAAGTCAGGTTCACAAGAGGAGGAGCATATGTGGAAGACCCTAGCCAAGGGTTTAGAAGAATAGCAAAGGGAGAAAAGACAAGTAGACTATTCACCTTTGAGTTGCAAGACACGAGGAACATAGCTCTCTTCAATTATGGTAATCAAACACTCACAGAACTAGAGGTATGGCAGAACAGATTGGCACATATTGGTTAAAGATCACTAAAGCAAATATGTAGAGACCAAAGTGTACTTGGAATCCCTAATTTGTCAAAGCAACACATGATTTATAAATGCAGTGCATGTCAATTTGGAAAGTCTCACGCATTGACTTTCATGAAGAAAGGCTATATGCATGGAGATCTCTTGGAGTTAGTTCATACAGATGTATGGGGACCTAGCAAGGATGCTTCAATATCTGGATCAAGGTATTATGTTTCCTTTATTGATGATTGCAGTACATGGACTATCCTATTCTTTATGAAACACAAAGATGAATTTTTTTCATGTTTCAAAAGATATTTGACTCTTGTGGAGAATCAAACAGGTAAATCACTAAAAAGGCTAAGGTCAGATGGAGGGGGAGAGTAATTCTCCCATGAGTTTGATTCTTTTCTTCAAGAAAGAGGAATCAAAAGAGAGGTAACTACAAGGTACACTCCTGAGCGAAATGGAGTGGCAGAAAGAAGGAATAGGACAATTGTTGAAGCTGCAAGGTCTATGTTGAATGAAAGCATTTACCTAATTACTTATGGGTTGAGGTTGTATCTACAGCCACTTACTTGATTAACAGGTTGCCTTCAAAATCCCTTGATAGGATGACTCCATATGAGGCTTGGAATGGAAGAAGACCAAGCTTAGATCATTGTAAAATTTTTGGTTGCATTTCTTATGCTCATGTTCCTTCACAGGTTAGAGGCAAGATGGATCCAAAGGCAGAAAGGTGCATATTCATTGGGTATCATACAACAATCAAAAGGGCTACAGGTTATACGAGCCTATCAACAAAGGATTCTTGGTAGTAGAGATGTAGTTTTTGATGAGAATAATTCATGGTATGAAGATTCATGCAGGAAGATCAATTTACCATATGATCTTGAAGAAGATTTTCCAAATCTTGGTAGAGAACAACCAAAGATTGAAGAACAAGACACCTTAGAGGATGATGAAGAGTCTCATATGGAAAAGATCAAAGCATGGAAGTCTAAAGGTAAAGCAAAATTGCAAGAACTTGGACATGAGGCAGAATCATCACATCATGGCCTAGGAAGATCTATGAGGGAAAAGAAAAAACTAGAAAGGTACGGGTTTGACACCTCATTAGTGACTAAACATTCTATCTACATAGCACATGATATAAACCAAGAGGAGCCATCATCATTTGAAGAGGCCAAAGCAAGAACAGAATGGAAGCATGCAATGAAGGAAGAAATTGAAGCAGTTGAGGAAGACAACACTTGGGATTTGGTACCCAAGACTTCATCTATGAAGGTAATAGGCTCAAGATGGGTCTACAAGCTCAAGAAGAATTTTGATGGTTCCATAAACAGGTATAATGCAAGACTTGTAGCAAAAGGCTTTGCACAAACTCAAGGAGTTGATTATGAAGAAACTTTTTCTGTTGTAGCTAAGATGCCTACAATCAGAGTGTTACTTAGTATTTCTTCTTCCAAGAATTGGAAGATACTTCAGCTAGATGTAAAGAATGCATTCTTGAATGGTTGGATAAAAGAAGAGGTATATATGGCACAACCACCTGGTTTTGAGAATCAAGTTTATCCTGATTATGTGTGTAAACTTAGCAAAGAATTGTATGGTCTCAAGAAAGCCCCAAGAGCTTGGAATTTCAGGCTTGTTTCATTCTTGCAGGACAAAGGCTTTCAACCAAGCAAGGCAAATCCTTTACTCTTTATTAAAAAGAGTAATTCTGAGATCATCTACCTATGTGTATATGTAGATTATATTATATTGGCAGGAAAGGATGCAGATGGTATGAAGAAGATCAAAGATCAGATGAGAGAAGAGTTCAAGATAAGTTATTTGGGTTCACTGACCTACTTCCTAGGTTTGGAAGTTGTCTACAAAGATCATGGTTTGTTTCTCACTCAAAGAAAGTACATTAAGGACATGTTGGCAAAATTCAAGATGCAAGATTGTAAGATTGCAGGTACTCCAATGGAGGTCAATCACAAATTGAGATCACATGAAGGTGAACTCATAGAGGACATCACATCATATCAAAGTCTAGTGGCTAGTCTCAACTATGCCACATTGACAAGAGTAGATATATGTTATAGTGTGAGTGTGCTAAGTCAATTTATGCACACACCAAGGAAACCACACATGGATGCTGCCAAAAGGATTCTCAAGTATCTCAAAGGAACCATAAATGAAGGACTTTATTATCCTTATGTATTTGATTTAGTTTTGAAGCTATTTTCTAATGCAGATTGGGCTGGCTCCAAGGGAGATAGAAGGAGCACTTCAGGTTATCTTACTTTTGCAGGTTCAAAGCTTATTTCATGGTCATCCAAGAAGCAACCCACAATTGCTCTCTCTTCCACTGAAGCTGAATACAGAGGTCTTTCCATAGCTAGACAAGAAGTTATGTGGATGAAGACATTATTCAAAGATCTTGGATTGGAGTTTGGAACTCCAACTATTTTTTGTGACAATATGAGTTCTATTCAATTAGCTGCTAATCCAATTTTTCATGCAAAGACTAAACATATTGAAGTTCATTATCACTATGTACGAGAGAAGGTTCTAAGCAAAGAAATTCAAGTATCATATGTGTCCACTCATCAACAATGTGCAGATATTCTAACCAAAGCATTGGATGGTACAAAGCTTTGCAAATTCAAGGCTGTCATAGGCTTGCAGGTAATCTTGGAAGATTGAAGACCTCAAGCATACTTGGATTGAGGGGGAGTTGTTGGAGCAAGTCTATGACAAGGCTAAGTATTGGCTTGAGTTCCAGAAATTCAAAGAAGAAGCTTTAAAATGAAGACAATGTAAAGTTCACTTGTGAACTACCTCTTGTAAGTTTTGAAGACTTTACTTAATGTCAAAGTGAAAGAATCTTAAGTGGTTGAGTCCACTTGATCAAAAAGGGAAAGAGAAGCCATGAATTCGTGATTTGTGGTAGATAGAGAGTCAAATCAATCACTAATTGATTGGAGAGTGGTTGAGGGAAGTTAGCCTCCCAAGCTCAACAATAAATAGATGGAAGCTTTATTCATGGTTAGAGAGACCTCAGAGAAGACCTCGAAGAGCTGAGCTTTATGCCATATCAAAGTGTGGTTTCAATGCACACATATGTATCAGTAAGTCCCTTGTGTTGTAAAATAAATATACTTTCATTTTATTGATCATTTGAGTTCATATTTCCATGTTCTTGTGAAGTGTACTACTCACTCTCAGGTTTCTCAGTCAGATTGCAAAGATGGTTTCTCTGAGCTTGGTGCATCATTTTCAGTGATTTAACTTGGTAAAGTTAGTTGTATAAGTCTACTATATGCTCAAAAATTTTCACTGCATTTGAATGTTTCAATCTTCAGGTATGTTCAGTTGAATTCAACCCTGTCTGTTCATTTTCACTTCTCTGTCAGGTACCCGACTTTTTTACTCTCTTCTCCGTGTGTACTTACCCAAATTCAATGATGTAAAGCTTGTTGTATAGTATAAGCATACAAATTCTAATAATCATTGCATGCTTAAATCTTGAGTTATGTTCATTTTTCTGCTCACTAGTCTCATTACTATAGCAGTCCGTGAAAATCGGGATGATGTCATCACTTGTTAAACATCATTCTCAGTGTGTGGTTCATTATTTTTAATATGATTACTCTTGAAAGTTAGATCTTTAAGTTAACTAGACTTCCCCAAAAGTAATTAAGCTAATTGTTGCTGTGCTCAGAGAATTATGTAAAATACTAGACAGGCAAGTTCTTCACCTCTAAGCTAACAAGAATGGCATTATACTTATCCGACTTTGGTAGATCTGTGATGAAATCCATAGACAATGAAGCCATGGCCTTTCTAGAATAGGTAAAGGTTGCAAGAGGCCATGAGGTTTATGTCAGGGTACCTTAGATCTATTCCAAGTTTTTCTTTGTCTTCCTTCCACATTTGAGGCCACCAAAAATGCCTTGATATGATTTCCATTGTTTTGTTCACTCCAAAATGTCCTGCTGTAAGGTTGTCATGACATTGTTGAAGTATTTGCATCTTGGGCTTTCATGGAGGGACATAAAATAGGTTCTTTTAGAGTAATAACCCATCCTTTTCCTGAAATTCATTCACTTCTTGGACTTTTCCTTTTTTATCTTTTTGCTTAACATTACAAAACAATTCATCATGTGGTAGATTCTCACGAATCAAATGATTCAAGACTGAATCTTCATGATGGCTTGAAGAAATAGCTATTAATTGGAGATGCTCAGGCTTGAGTAATACACTCTCTTGTTGATGAAAAGCCTCTTCACCCTTCTTTGGTGCAAGGTAAGATCTTTTGGACAAGGCATCTGACTGACATTGTTGACGTCCTGGATGGGATGTGATGACAAAGTCCAATATGGATAGAAAGTTACTCCATTCAGATTTCCTTCTATTGAGGATGCGGGTGGTCATAAATGCTTTAAGTTCTTGTGATATGTATACACAGTAATTTTGTGAACTGCTCCTTCTAGATGGTGATGCCACGTATCAAATGCATCTACTATGGCAAGAAGTTCTTTATCATAGATTTCATAATTAATTTTTGGAGGGGAAAATTTCCTTGAATGATATGCAACTGGATGTAGGCGTCCATTGTCTCCATATTGGGATAGAATGGCCCCTAGGGCAAAGTCTGATGCATATGTTTCTAAGAAGAAGGGTTTGCTAGAATCAAGATGAACTAGAATTGGGGCACTAGTGAATGCCGATTTCAAGGTCTGAAAGGCTTTTTCTGCTTCTTTCCCATGAAAATTTTGAGTTTCCTGTGTTTCCTTTCAAAAACGTGGTTATCACATTGAATAGCTTGGTTAATGTATTCATTCAATGTCTTAACCTCTGGCATTATGACTAGAAAGTCCTTCATATGATCTTTTAAGCCCCATCTAAGTTGTCTTATGAAATAATCTTCATGCCAAGTGAGGTCACATATCAACTGCCTAAATTTTGATGCATAGGTAGAGGTAGGTCAGTTACCTTGATGTAGCTTCTGAAATTTTGTCTCTGCCACTCGACTTGTGTCTAGAACTCCAAATGTGGCGGTGAGTTCTCCAAGAAACCCCTCATAGTCATGAAGTACTACCATATCCTTCTCCAAGATTGGGGCGAAACTTGATAATGCTTGACCATAAAGTAAGATTCCAATAAAACTGCCTTGGATGCATCATTAGTGTATATATCATGCTACATATGGATGTACAATTTGACTTGTTGTAAGAATCCTCAAAAATTTGTGCGATCACCATCAAACCTTTCTAGCATGCAAATCTTAGGTTCCTTCATGAAGGATGAATCAGGACGTGGTTCACTTGAATGCTTCCTCGATTTGCTTGAAGATTGCCAACTCGTTCTTATAGTTCTTGGATGAGTGTTCCTACATGCACTGGATGTTCCATCTCAACTTGTGTCTGCCTATGAGTTAGATCCGTAATTTGTTGTTGAAGACTCTGAAGTGATGCCACAATCTATTCATAAGAGTTCTCCATGATGCCTGGTCTTGGATAAAAGCTAGTCTTTCCAAAATGTCAGGGGAGCACTAGATTGTGCTCTTTGACTACAGTAGAAAAGATTTCAAAAATATGCTTCTGATTACAAGAATATCCACGTAGGGAAAATAGTACAAGAATATGAAGCTTATACAAGAAGTCCCACAACCCAGGATTCATAGGTATATATGACTCAGCTAGAGATGATACAAGAGATCCCACAAACCGAGATCATAAGTATGTAGAAAGATCTCTGGATTACAAGAACTCCCATTAGGGAGATGAACTAGCTACAAAAAATAACTCAACAGGATCTCGTACTAGTAGATTACAGCAAGACAAGAGAATATGTCCAAGATACAAGAGTAAACAAGGCTAGAGCAAGAGACAAGACTAGAACTCAAACTAGGACTTGAAAGTACTTACTTGGCAATCAAGACTCCTTGAGCTCCCAAGACTAACAAAATACTGAGTATGTATGTGACCAAGTAAACCATATAATTCCTTCTTTAACTTGCACACCTGGTTTTCATGCCCTTTCTACACAAAGCCTCGGGGCTGAAAAACATACACTTCTTCATGCAAGTCACCATTCAAAAATGCCAATGGCCTTCTTGGCAAGAGAAAAGTCACATAAAGACCAAGTACCATTCTTCATTATAGCATCATATTCAGATTGCATAGCAGCCATCCAATTTTCTGAATTTTGTGCTTCATCAAAAGAAAGAGGCTCATTCTCATCACAGAGACTGGATGCAGCCATAGCATAGCAATCTGATGCAAAGGAGGCACTATGAGAGCCTGAACGAGTATGATATGACAAAGGAGCATCTAATTTGATATCACGCAAAGTCTGCACCAACCATTTTGGCATAGTTTTTGCCTGCTCAATATAAGCTCTCTCGTCAACTAGTGCATCATGTAAATCTGCATCAAAAATGGAATGATCTGCATCATCACATGAAACCTGCAAAGGCTGAGAAGTTGCCTCATTAGGACCAGCACTAGACTGTCCACCTATAAAAAGAGGCATCAAAGTATCATACATGTCTTTGGAGCTAACAGATGTCTCCTTAGTACATGAAAGCAATGGCTGACTAGCATCTTCCACAAAAACAACATCACGGCTAACCAGAATGCATTTACTCTATGGATGATACAAATGATAGCCTTTACTTTCAGAATTGTACCCAACATGTATAAGGAAGTGCAAAGCTATGTGGAAATCACTCCACAAAAGGAAGTAAGCCCAAAGCTTTGCGGAAAGCTTCAAACTTCTCCCTAGGTAGAGCCTTCGTGAAAAGGTCTGCAATGTTCTCCTGCGTGGGCACATATGCCAAGCTGATCTCCCCAACAGAGAACCTCTCCCTGACATAGTGATAATGCACCTCAATGTGCTTAGTGTGAGCATGGAACACAGGGTTCCTCGCAACTGCCAATGCGCTCTGATTGTCAGTGAAGATGGTGGTGGCAGAAGACTGGCCAACACCCAAATCAGCCATAAGGCGTCTGAGCCACACACACTCAACATTCGCTGTGAAAGCTTCCCTATACTCAACCTCACAACTGGAAGTGGCCACAGTAGGCTGCTTCTTGCTCAACCAAGATATACATGAGCTACCAAGCATGAAGCAAAAACCACTGGTGGACACACGAGTGTCATAGCAACCAGCCCAATCTGAGTCAGAAAAAGCATGCAAATCTGGCGGTAGTGATCCCCCCTTGGGATAAAACAACCCAAGTAGCCGAGTACCACTCAAGTAGCGAAAGATGCGCTTAACCGCCTTCCAATGCGTGACTCTTGGGCAATGCATAAACCTGCTCATCTGTGAGACAGCAAACTGAATATCTGGCCGAGTAATGCATAAGTAAATCAAGCATCCAACAGCTTGCTGATAGAGAACAGCATCAAATGCATCTCCGGCATCATGAAGACTCAATCGTAAACCTGTCTCCATAGGAGTGGCAATAGGATTACAGTCTTCAAGGCCAAAACACTGCAATAATGTGTCAATATATTTTGTTTGACACAAAGCCATTCCACCAATAACTTGCATAAACTGAATGCCCAAATAGTGATGCAAATGCCCCAAATCAGACATCTCAAATGAGGCATGCAAATCAGCCTTGTAATCAGCAATATGCTTCTCAATAGGACCAGTGAGCAGCATGTCGTCAACATAGACAACAATGATCAGAAGTACATCATTAGCACGCTTAACATATAAGGTGCTTTCAGTTGGACTATTCTCAAAACCATGTGCAATCAGATAGGCATGTATCTTCTCATAGCAAGCACGTGGTGCTTGGTTTAAACCATATAATGCCTTCTTTAACCTGCACACCTGGTTTTCATGCCCTTTCTGCACAAAGCCACGGGGCTGAAAAACATATACTTCTTCATGTAAGTTACCATTCAGAAATGTTGTTTTAATGTCGAACTGATGTACATTCCAACCATGATGGGCTGCAAGTGCACAAATTCTCCGAACAGTAGTCATACGGCATGTAGGTGCAAAGGTCTCATCAAAATCAATGCCTCTTTCCTGCGCATAACCCTTTGCAACAAGCCTAGCCTTATACCTGTCAACTGTACCATCAGGTTTACGCTTCAGCTTGTATACCCACTTAGTGCCAATGGCCTTCTTGCCTGGGGGCAAGTCACATAAAGACCATGTACCATTCTTCATTATAGCATCATATTCAGATTGCATAGCAGCCATCCAATTTTCTGAATTTTGTGCTTCATCGAAAGAAACAGGCTCATTCTCATCACAGAGACTAGATGCAGCCATAGCATAGCAATCTGATGCAAAGGAGGCACTATGAGAGCCTGAACGAGTACGATATGACAAAGGTGCATCTAATTTGCTGTCACACAAAGTCTACACTAGCCATTTTGGCATAGTTTTTGCCTGCTCAATATCAGCTCTCTCATCAACAAGTGCATCATGTAAATCTGCATCAGAAATGGAATGATCTGCATCATCATATGAAACCTGCAAAGGCTGAGAAGTTGCCTCATTAGGACCAGCACTAGAGTGTCCACCTGTAAAAAAAGGCATCAAAGTATCATACATGTCTTTGGAGCTAACAAATGTCTCCTTAGTACATGAAAGCAATGGCTGAATAGCATCTTCCACAAAGAAAACATGACGGCTAACCAGAATGCGTTTAGTCTGTGGATGATACAGACGATAGCCTTTACTTTCAGAACTGTACCCAACAAAAATACATTTTACTTCCTTATCATCCAATTTTCTACGATGTTGTTCAGGCACTAATGCATATGCCAAACAACCAAAAACACGCAGATGAGCAACAGATGGCTTGCAGTCATGCCAAGCCTCATATGGAGTGATAGACTGCAGCGCTTTAGTGGGACACCTGTTCAGTACATATGATGCACACATGACAGCCTCAAGCCAGAAACTATGTGGTAAAGCCTGACTTTTGACCATGCACCTCGCCATCTCCATGAGTGACCTGTTCTTTCGTTCAGCAACTCCATTCCGTTGAGGTGTATACGGCACTGTACACTGGTGTTTTATCCCACGTTCAGCCAGAAATGCATTAAAATCAAAAGACATATATTCCCTCCCTCGATCAGAACGGAGGGTGCCCATTTTACATGCTGACAGATTTTCAGCCAAAACCAAAAACTGTTTGAAGCACATGAACACTTTGGACTTTGCTTTGAGTGGATATACCCATGCATGCCTGGAAAAATCATCAATGAAAGTCATGAAGTAAAGGTAATTTCCAAAAGAGGGTGTCTCCATAGGACCACATACATCACTATGTACAAGCTGCAATTTCTACATAGCCCGAACTGAACCATCTTTTGCAAAGGAGGAACGCTGCATTTTGCCCAAAATACAGCCTTCACAAACATGTTTTCCAGGTGCCTCAAGTTTGGGCAAAGAGGACACCATTTTAGATTTCTGCAGGGGTAGCAAACTAGCAAAATTCAGATGACCAAAGCGTGCATGCCAAAGCTTTGCATCTGACATAGCCTGAGAATCATGAACTGCACATGCCGAATCATTCAGAGATCTTTCGTAGTCTATGATCTTATACAGCCCACAACATAAAAAGCCAGAAGCAATAATCACATCACCATTTGACAGATCATGAACTGTACACCTGTCATCAACAAATTTCACAACCAAGCAAATCTTGCCTAATGCAGAAACTGATAACAGGTTCTTTTGATCCCTGGCACAAATAAAGCATCTGACAAAGTGAAAGAACTACCATCAGCTGTAGTCAGAATGATCTTACCAACTCCCATAACAGGATAAGAGGAGTTGTTGGCGCATGTAACAGTATTCCCTATAGGGGCAGGCTCGAGTGAAGAGAAGAAACTGCGCTGCGAGGTAATATGTTTGGTTGCCCCACTGTCAAAATACCAAACATCTGAGTCTACTGCAGACATGCACTGATCATGAGAAGATGGGTCAAAACTGGAGACAGTAGTAAACGCCCATTCTTCTTCCTCCACAAGATTTGCAGACTCTGTTTTTGGTGTAGAGGCCTCTGCAACAACCATTCCAGCCTCTTTCTTCTTTGCCTCTTTAGCAGCTAGTTTTGGACAGTTCTTTATGATATGATCATTTCCTTTACAGTACTTGCAAAACAATTTCTGCTTTTCTGAT
>CM035429.1:70806770-70891770 GCA_020310875.1 Ceratopteris richardii | reverse complement strand
GCTTAACAAAGCTCCATTTTTTCTAATTTATACATTATAAACTTTCATGAGTACCATTTTACCATGAATTCAAATTTTATTTTCTCATCTGCGCCTGCGCACGCACACAAAATCCACATACCATATGAATTGGATTTCAGGCCAGAGAGAGAGAGAGAGAGCACACAAAATCCACATACCATATGATTTGGATTTCAGGCCGCAGAGAGAGAGAGAGAGAGATCATATCAAGTAAAAAAAAGGGGGGATTGTTTCTTAGACACAGAGTGTTTCTTAGACACATATTTACATGCATGTTTGAGGCACTTGCGAGGATTCCAACAATGGCATAGTCGGATCTTGTAAATGCCGAATACATACATGTGAATACGTGCCGGCATATGTAAGTGTGCCTGTTCAAGAAAATATCTTTCTTTAAAAAAATAACATGATCTGATTGCCGATGTCATAAACATATATATTCATCTTCATCGAAAGTTGCCGCACGATTAATTTTTTAACCATAGTTCGCACAACAGATCATTGGTTTTGATGTTCTCCCTTGGCACGATTAATTTTTTAACCATAGTTCGCACAACAGATCATTGGTTTTGATGTTCTCCCTTGGCACTAGAAAAGTAAAGTTGGCCAAATTTAATTTCTATTCTTATTTTGTTAAAAAAGAACAAAGATCCCTTGATTCAAGGTGTAGAAAAAGACCCTGGCGAAATTCTGAATACAGCAATTCGCGAAAGGTAGTATGTGAGAGACTACTGAAAACTTCATTCTTACTATGTTTGCAACTTTTTTCCTCACTGTGCTGTGCTTCTCTGAAGTCTTAAAGCAAGATCAGGATCACCATCTCACAAGAAAGTTGATTCAAAGCTTCTGGTTAACTTAAAATTCCCACTGCCAAGCATTATGCTTTGGATTAGACCTATCATTCATGATTCTGACCACAAGGCAATATGTCAATTTGTTAATGTCATGGTTTGCTTTCGTCATTTTTTTCAAAGTTGTTGTAGACAACGTTCCACTATTACGCAGGGTTTATCCAACGGTTCTGTTTTTGCGGTAACGAAGTTATGAACTCGAAATTACAGCAAAACAATTATGTTGCGTAAGGCATTGTCTGAGTATATATTATGAGCACTATCCTGGAACTTAGGATGAAGATCGCATGCATAGTAGAAATGGAACGACGAAGTTACATTCACGTTTTTATCTTGACAGGAAGTCCACTAATTCTAATGGACCAACCATTTGACAGAATAACTTTCGAATTCAAGAAAGAAAGTCTTTGTTTCGGAATATTGATACAGAGTCAGAAATATCCAACGACATTAGGATTGACATGCAGAGTTGTTGCGTTCCATAACATTTTTAGAGGCTTTGAGTCTGCGTTGATTAGTGCCTGCGTCAAGGAACATAGCCCGAAACCATTTAGAGTACCTGCTCCTGCAGAAACGTTCCGCAAAAGTTTTGTGTTCATTTCATACAAATCAAGGACCTGGATCCTCCCTTTACTTCTTGGAATAATGATGTTTCCCACATCATTCATGATTGACTTTTAAGAGAATATAAAGTTTCTACAGTTTCTGACAATTTTTATGGCTCTTCTAAGTGATACTTGTGAGCTCTATAGCGACAATGAAAATCAACCAGTCTTGCAGTTCTTTAGGAGGCACACGCAGAGAAACGAAGATGGAAGAAAAGTGAAGTTCGGAACATTGTAATGTGTTCAACTAAACCCCCTCCCTCCTCCCCCTCTCTCTCTCTCTCTCTCTCTCTCTCTCTCTCTCTCTCTCTCTCTCTCTCTCTCTCCCTCCCTCCCTCCCTCCCTCCCTCCCTCCCTCCCTCCCTCTCTCTCTCTCTCTCTCTCTCTCTCTCTCTCTCTCTCTCTCTCTCTCTCTCTCTCTCTCTCTCTCTCTCTCTCTCTCTCTCTCTCTCTCTCTCTCTCTCTCTCTCTCTCTCTCAGACACACACACACACATCCACATGTACACGTGCCTTTCGGAGGTCGACGTACATCTCTACAATGAAACAAATCAAGTCTCCACATTGACAGTGTGATAGAAAGCCAAAAACAGAAATACAGAAATACCTGTTCTTTATGCACCTCGAATCATTGCCGATGCGAAGAAGGTAGTTTCCGTCCCAATCGGGATGGAGATTCCCGTATAAACATGTTCTATGCGGGGAGCTCTAAGTAGAGAAGTAAGGAATCACGCGTCGTATGATAAGGAAAAGGAGGAGGGCGAAGAGGAAAGAGTGTGCAACCTCCAGAGGACATAGCTGACCAGGAGATGAAATGGATGAAGTTTCTACGAAGACGCCTGGTCCGTGGTGCCAGTCCCTAAGGGAGGAGACAGCTTTGTCAAGGCCGACGAACGCCATCTCCATGCGAAGGAAGGTAGGGGAAGGCAAACGCACTGTGAAATTGTGTCGTCGAGGGAGAAGCGCTGTGCCACTGTGAGCAAGGTCAGCCAGAGAGAGAGAGATGGTTATAGGAAACTACAAACGAGCGTAGATGGTATGTGTTGTGCGGAAGGCGCATCTGATATATGTATACAGTGCGGAATCTGGATGGTCTGCGGATCACGATGTCGATCAGAGAAATGTGCATCGGCAAGTCAATATAGTGAACGTCATTCCCCGCATGGAAACTGTAAAGTTTGGGTAGGTCCTAAGGACAAAGCATCAACGGAGGAAAGTTATAACGAGTACCATGAGAGTTAGCACCTCAGATTTACGATAATTGTACCGGGCACCATCAGTCTATAATCTCATTGATACGTCCTAGAGGTATTTTTTAAAGTTCCAAAGAGTAAAATAGGCAGCACACGGAAATATGAATCTACTTAGTAAAGTATTTTATGTACTTACCATAACTAAAAACGTAATAAGTGTTGGACAAATTGTAGAGAAAGGATTGCAGGTAAGATTTACAAGGAAATTACCATAACTAAAAACGTAATAAATGTTGGACAAATTGTAGAGAAAGGATTGCAGGTAAGATTCACAAGGAAAGGAGCATTTGTTGAAGATCCTCAACAAAGATTCAAGAGAACTGCCAAGGGAGAAAAGTAAGGTAGACTCTTTATATTTGAATTGCAAGATACTAGAAATATAGCTCTATTCAATTATGGAGGACAAACCCTATCAGAATTAGAGATGTGGCACAAAAGATTGGCTCACATTGGTAAAGAAGTTTGAAGCAAATATGCAGAGATCAAAGTGTGCTTGGCCTACCTAATATATTATCCAAGCAACATATGATATACAAATGCAGTTTTTGTCAATTTGGGAAGTCACATAGACAACCCTTTATGAAGAAAGGTTACATCCATGGTGACCTATTGAAGCTAGTCCACAGAGATGTTTGGGGACCTAACAAGGAACCATCGATTTCAGGATCTAGGTACTATGCGTCTTTTATTGATTATTGTAGCAGATGGACCATCCTATACTTTATGAAGCACAAGGATGAAGTTTTCAATTGTTTCAAGAAATATCTTGCTCTTGTTGGAAATCAAACCTGGAAAACATGAAGGAGGCTAAGGTCAGATGGAGGGAGAGAATATTTCTCCCATGAATTTGATGCCTATCTCCAAGATAGAGGCATCAAAAGACAAATCACAACAAGGTACAGTCAAGAGCGAAATTGAGTGCGAGAGAGAAGAAATAGGACCATAGTTGAAGCTACAAGGTCCATGCTTAATGAGAAAAAATTACCCAATCATCTATGGGCAAAGACCGTGTCTACAACCAACTATCTCATTAATAGACTCCCATCAAAGGCATTGGATGGGATGATACCCTATGAAGCTTGGAATGGAAGAAGACCTAGCCTTGATCATTGCAGTATATTTGGATGCATAGGCTATGCACATGTTCCATCACAAATGAGAGGTAAATTGGATCCTAAGGTAGAGAAATGTGTGTTTATTGGATATGACCTAAATCAAAAAGGGTACAAGTTGTATAATCCAAGTACTAAAGGCTTTATTGTTAACAGAGATGTTGTCTTTGACGAGAACAACTCTTAGTTTGATGATGATTGTAGGAAATTCAAACTATCTTATGACCTAGAGGAGCACTCTCCAACATTACAAAAGGTAAATCATCACCTACATGAAGATACAAGTGATTCTGATGATGATTAGAAGACACCAAAGAGGAACATCAAGGCATGGAACAATAAAGGCAAACTGAAGATGGAAGAGTTGAGAGATATTGCAGAATCTTCTCAACAAACAATAAGGAGATCAACTAGCAAAAAGAAGAAGCCAGAAAGGTATGGATTTGACACCTCTCTAGTCAGTAAGCATTCAATCTATATTGCTCAGGATATCAACTCAGAGGAGCCATCAACATTCGAAGAAGCCAATAAGAAATCAGAGTGGATAGAAGCAATGGAGGAAGAGATAGAAGTTCTTCAAGAGAATTAGACATGGGACCTAGTTCCCAAGAAGCCATCCATGAAGATCATTGGATCTAGGTGGATCTATAAGGTAAAAAAGAATTTAGATGGATCAATAAACATGTATAAAGCAAGGCTTGTGGCAAAAGGGTTTGCTCAAACCCAAGGCATAGATTGTGAGGAGACTTTCTCGCTTGTAGCAAAGATGCCAACAATCAGAGTTCTCATGAGTGTAGCTACTTCAAGGAATTGGGACCTCTATTAGATGGATGTCAAAAATGCAGTCTTGAATGGTTGGATTTCAGAGGAAGTGTACATGGCACAACCTCCTGGATTTGTAGATGAATCACACCGTGAGTATGTATGCAAACTCAGGAAAGATGTCTATGGACTAAAGCAAGCTCCTAAAGCATGGAACTATAGACTTTTTACATCCTTGTAGGAGAAAGGATTCAAAATAAGCGAGGTTGATTCTTCACTTTTCATTAAGAAAAGTAAATCTGAAGTTATGTACTTGTGTGTGTATGTAGATGGCATCATTTTTACAAGTGATGATGCTGATGGAATTAGAAAAATTAATGCCCAAATGAAAGAAGAATTCAAGATAAGTATCTTGGATTGCTCACTTATTTTATTGGATTGGAAGTGGTCTACACAGATCAAGGAATGCTCCTTACACAAAGGAAGTAAATTAAGAATATGATTGCAAAGTTCAAAATGTAAGACACTAATGTTGTAGGTACTCCCATGGAGGTGAATCACAAGCTAAGTTCACATGAAGGAGAACAAATTGAAGACATTACAAGCTACCAAATTCTAGTTGGGAGCTTGAACTATGCTATCCTAACTAGGGTGGATATTTTCTATGGAGTAAGTGTGCTTACCCAATTCATGCACACTCCTAGGAAACCTCACATGGATGCAGCCAAGAGGATATTGAAGTATTTGAAGGGGACACTTAATGAATATCTATATTATCCTAAAACATATGATTTAAATGTGAATCCATGATGGGATTATAGGAAATACCCAAGGATTGAAGACTCAAGCATCTTAGGCTTGAGCGGGATCTGTTGCTACATTTGGCAAGCCTTGATGCTTGACCAAATATCAAAGGTTCATCTCTTATGATTTTTCGATCACTCATAGAGCACATGTGAACACCTCTTGTAAAAGCAATGGAGTTTAAATCTTGAGATAAAAGTAAAAGAGGTTGATTAAATGAATCTCGTGGCATTATGAGTCACACCCACGTAGTGGTTGGAATCAAATCAATCACTATCCAAAAAGTAGGAACACTTTTAGGTGGCAGATTTCAAAGTTCACCTATTCATTGTACTTGAGTGCTAACGTATATATAGTTCATGCTTGTACATAAAGTTGATATGCATAATGCACTCCATTATCCATATGGCAATTTATCATCCAGGATTCATGAAGCCATCCATTTCATGAAGCCATCCATGATTCATGATTCATGAAGTTCTCAATAATTGGGAAATGGTAAACATATTGCACATGATCAAAGTATGCCAATTTGCAAATGGCACTCACTTGACACTTGCTCAATCCTTGATCAATGTGGAGCTTGCAAGTTGTTGGCCAATGATTTTGAATCTACAAGTTAAAGTCTTTAGCTCATGATCAATGGACATTAAATCCTTGTCCAATAGAGCTAGAAAGTGTGGCAACTTGGACCCTACAAGGCATTAACAAGTTCAGTGTTGTGTTCATGGCTGATTAACTAAAGCTTAAATCTTCTCATTCTTGAGAATCAAAAGTGATGTGTAGCATTGGAATTTGGCATGCACAATGTACAATAAATGAATAAAACATAACCTATATATCATTTGAATTTGGCATGCAAACTTCAAAGCATTGTTGTTCATTTCAATGTTGAGTTGTAGTCAATCATGATTCACCACTAACTAGTGGTATCATGCATGAGCATTGAACTTTGTAAGTTGTAATTGTATAGCTATTAGCATTCCGCTCCCTACATCAATGCCCATGGCCCCATTGTATACAGCATAGTAGACCTAAAGCGTGAAGGCTGGCCAAAGAATCCACATTGAACTTTGAAGGCTGGCCACGCAGCACTGACTCATCACTCTAGATGGACTCGTGAGAGACCCTAGATGCACCCGAACTTTAGTAAGGCTGAAGAGTGAAAGGACAAGGCTCTCGAGTCTCACCTTTAGGAGAAGAAATTGGGACACTTGTAGGGTGCCAAGTGCACAAGCCTCACTAGCTAGTGGACAACATGACTTGCCCATGCAATTTCTTCTCCGCAAAAAGGATGACCGAGTTCAAACTTAGAAAGAATTCTCGAATCTCGATGTGTTATGCTAACTCTCTGTATTCTAGGAACATTTACATTTCCAATCTTTTCAAGTGAGTGCCTAGTGTCATCTTCTATTTGAACCTCATGTCTATTCCTTCAATCTTCCAAGTCTAATAGTAGAGCCACATTCCCTGCTACATTATTGGAACAACCAGAATCTATATAGAACGCATGCTCCTGTGCTTTACCTTGCTTCATGGTCATGTTCATTAATAGAAGTGAGTCCTCTTGTGTTTGCTCTTCAATGTGATTGTTGTAATCTCTTCTTCCTCTATATCCTCCTTGGTTATTTGTGCTCTTGAAGTTATGGTTGTAGCCACTTAATTTATTTGATCTTCCTCTTCCATAGCTTCCTCTATTGAAGCCTCTTCCTCTCTGATTTCTAGGATTCTTGAAAGAATTCTCGATGGTATGATTAGTCAAGTCACATATGGCACATGGATAATAGCCTTGGAATCTCCCCCTACCTTTTCTACCTCTTCTGCCTCTTCCTCGTGTACCTCTACCTCTTCCTACAAAGATAGGTTGGGAGCTACTAGCTTCATCATTAGATATTTTGCCTTTGCCTTTGCTATCCCTACTCTTATTTTTATCACTATATAAGAAAGAGAATTGTTTACCTTTTGAGTTGCCATTATTCTTCACAAGCTTGGCTTCATGAATGAATAGTTGCCCCATGAGAGTGTTGAACTCAAGTACCTGCATATCCATGTATAGGTCCATTGTTGTGGTAAGGGCTTTCCATTTATCATCCACCTTGATTCCATTGATCACTTGTCTCACAACCTTCTCCTCTTTAATGACGTCTCCAGTGCCTCCAAGTTGTTCATCTAGGTCCTTCATTTTGGTGAAAAAATGAGTCACACTTTGCTTGGTCATCTTCTTGAGTGTGGTGAATTCCATCCAGAGTTGGTTCTTCTTGGCTCTAGTGGCTTGAAGAGAAGAATGCTTCAAGAGAATTCCATATTTCTTGTGATGTCTTACAGTTCCTAATGTGTGGAAGTAAGGAATCTGAAACTGAGTTGGGAATATGAGACCCGGCTAAAGCATCCTTTGAGCACCATGTTGTTAGCCTATCTTGTTCTTCTTGAGTATGTTGACCTTTGCTTCTGAGTATTGGCATCATTTCATCTCCAGATATATAACCATAAAGATTTCTATCTTGAAGATATGCTTCCATTATAAGTGACCGAGCAAATTAATTACCTCGATTCAATTTGTCAATAGATGATGGGAATCCATCTCCCATGTTGAGTTGATGATAGCTCTGATACCACTATGAGGATATGGTTGGATACACTCCAAAGATGAGGTGGTGTTGCAAAAGTCCTTCTATACACCTGTTTATGTAGCTTCAGAGTACCTTAGTAGACACCTTTAGCTTCCCAAATATACATTTGGACTCACTATGTACCTTGGAGCATCATTCTCAAATAGTTATAGTAGAACAGATAACTTCCAAATTTGAGGGACTCCAAAAACTTGCTATTTACGGACTAAGTTCCTCTTAAAAAAATACTCTGTGGTCACTCACTAATAACAATTGACCCAAAAGCGTTTAGACATATCTAAATGCAGACTTTAGCTCACTATTAGAAGTTGTTTCACTTATTTAGGATAGTATGATGAGAGATGATATTAAGAAGTTGGGGGTGTAATCTAGACTTTTTAGGAAGATGACAGTGAGCATACATAGGTTGCTTGTAGAGAATTTATCTCACAATATAATGAATGAAATGATATGAAAATTTTTGTTAGCAAGTAGACTAATTTGCTGCCTATCCCAAGTTGAATCATGCTAAAACAATGAGTAAACGTAGAGAAGTTGATTAATCAAAATCACTAAAATGATGATTTTCCAACAGACAGCATTACACAAAGAATAACTTGCACTAAATGAATCAAATGTATATGATTATGGAAGTATGATACAAGGGAGATGATGTAGGCTTACTCGTACATGTGTGGCCTTAGTGTAGCCACAAACTTGAAGCTCAAAGGCTCCCCCTTCTCTACCTGCCACCCGCGACTAAAAGTCATGTGTTTTTATAATCATAAAGTAAATTTGAATTTTGAAATTCGCTACCTAAAAGTGTTCCTTCTTTTAGGATAGTGATTGATCTGATCCCAACCACTAGGTGGGTGTGACATGTAACTCGTAATGCCACGAGATTCCTTCAATCAACCTCTTTTACTTTTATCTCAAGATTTAAACTCCATTGCTTTTACAAGAGGTGTTCACATGTGCTCTATGAGTGATCAAAAAATCATATGAGATAAACCTTTGATATTTGTTCAAGCATCAAGGCTTGCCAAATGTACCAACACATCTTTTGGAACTAAAGCTTCAGAAGCAAAAGTTAAGAAAATGAAGATGAGGAAATACAAGAGTATGTGGGAAATAGAACTTCCCTTCTTGAAGCTTGTTGTTGATGGAAGTGAAGTGCATATGAAATGCATATGGTGCGAGACGTACGGAATTAATGGCCCATGGGGAAAGGGAAATGGTTGTAAGACCATAATGAAAGGTTTGATAAGAAAGCATAATAAGTCTTTTGAGCATAAACTTAGAAGATCAAGATGGCATGCAAAAAAGGATATGAAGATTCTGGAACATGCTTATATCATGCATGGTCAAAACAAAGTAGAGTGATCACTTGCATGATGCTAGCATACTTTGTTTCCAGCAAGACATATCTTTGATGAAGTATGAAGTGTTATGTGAATTGGGATTCTCATTGGACATGAAAGATATTCCTTAAAGAAGAGATTATTCTTCTTATATCAATATTATGGAAACAAAGGAATTTATTGCATGCATATCTTGTTATTTGGAAAATTGTTGAAGGAATTATGATTTATCACAAAGTCCCTATCTTGAATTAATGATAGATGATTCTACAGATAGGTATTTGAAGAAAAATTTAATTGTTTTATGCTTCCTATTTGAAAAAAGATGGGCTTCTAGTTTCAAAATGTGAATTTTTGAAGTTGGTATTAGTTGCAGACATATATGCACAGGCAAAATATAATGGAATAAAGAATAGTTTTCTGAAATATCATTGGATATTAAGCATTTGTTTGGTATATCCATAAAAATTGATCATAGGCAACATCTTAAGGTGGACACATTGGATATGCTTATGCAAATCTCCATGCTTGGACCCTCATGTGATCTTTTAAATTGGGTAAGAATCTATGACATATGGAGAAAATCAAAATATTCTCATGTGGTTGATTGTTAGACTCATTGAGCTTTTGTTTCAAATGCTTACGGACTATTTGTTTTGGATTGTGATTACATTTTGAAAAATGAATTATAATAGGAACTCTTTTCTTGGAGCATCATTTGATTCTTAATACTTCAATATTTAGAATGACATAATGTATGATCAAGTTTTACTTCATGCATAATGGGAAGAGAGAGAAATAAATGTTATAGAAAATGATTAAGATCTTCAGCACAGGCATCCTATGCCAAAGATTGGAAATATTGCACCTTATAATCATAAGGTTTATTATTATGTGCATATTTGTGGTTTAGCTTGTGGTTATTTGGTACATTAGATCACAGAATCTGGTTGAAGCCTACAAATCCATCGTATGATCTACAAAGTGGGCATGTAGAACACTAGAATCATCAAATACAGATTGATTTAGTAGGAATCTTTGACTCTTCGAAGAATAGAACCTTGATGCGCCATAGCTTGTTTGAATGAATTGCTCGATGAGAAGAAATGTGAAAGATTTTCCAAATCAGCCTAATCTTCTTGCACTAACTTTGGATGACTAATAAGACACTCGTCAACATCTCAAGCATCACCTATTGGAGTGTGATGCCACCCTATAGTGAAATCATCTAATGCACCTTTTTATATATGCTCATTGGTCAATCATATAATTCAACTTTTTATATATGCAATCATCTAATGCAACTTTTTATATATGCAATCATCTCACTGGTCAATCGTGGAAATCTTGGACCCTGATCAATAGAGGTACAAGTGTAGTATCTAAAATCACTACTTTATGATATTCTTCGATAATAACCATGGACTACGTCCATTTTCATGATCGGAAAAGTGGACACAAAAAAGCACTTACCTTTTTTCCACTCCACATGAGCCACTCCAAAAGAAGATTGCTCTTTTAGCTAAAAGATGCTTGCGTTCAAAAAGGATTGAATCGTCTCTGAAGAAGAACAAGGGTTGTGAATTTAATGATAGGAATCTTATTGCATCAGTATGAATAAGATTCTAATGAGATGCATAATTGAAGTGCAAAAATCTTAGAATGGGTGCAAGAGACAAGGTTGTGCAATAAGCACATGATTCTCACATGAAGAAATTTTGCCCTCAACCATTGAAGATTCTCCAGATATGACAAGAATGCTCCCTCCAAATTGAATTCTAGAGTTTTCAATATACCTCGTATGGTCGGGGAGGATGTTCATGGCTCAACCACCCATATTTGCCTGTTCTTTGTAGCTCATCCTTTTTGGTTAATCCTTCCTAATGGGGTTTTCACATGAAAGCAAAGCCATCAAAATTGGGGTTTGGAATTACATTTGCCCATATTTTCGTGAAGTAGAACATAGTCAATGCATTTTTTACTCCCATAAGGCTGCCTCTAAGCTATATAAACGGATTAAAAATAAATGAGTTGCATTCCACCCCTCCAAATTCTCTTGGTAAGAAAGTTTATTTGGGGACTATACTAAAGTCAATTTTCTGGTCTAGCACATTTTTTAACAAGAGATTTTGTTCTTGTGTCCAAGAAGCTTCCTGAACTGGCAATCTCTCACCAAGATTTTGAGCTTACAAAGGCGAATCAACTCGAAACAAGCATTACATGGAGAAACAATTAGTTGCTCCTCTACTTTGTGGAATGTCATTGAAGAGGAAGCGCTCTAGAAAATTATGGAAAGAAATATGTGTGATTAACTTTGATGGCCATCCAAAAAAGTGGTCAATTTAAAAATCCTTTCTACATGTTAGGTACAAGAATATGTAATTGTAAAAAAGCTCCGCCATTTAGGCACCATAGGATATTCCTCTTAAAAAACAACAAGATTAAAGTCCAGTGTATCGCTTATGAGGGAAACAAAAAAATCAGTAAACTTCTTAGTAACTCTCTGCAAAAAGTTTATCACCCATTGAAACTTAGGTATTCTGCCTGTTTTGGAAGTGCTCTATCCCTATTGTGGGATATAGGGGATCCCATGGGCATTAAGCCCATTCACTATACATTTTTTCTTTTATTGATTCAAGCTTGAGAGAATAGACTCCAGCCCAACTTCCTTTTGAGAAAAAAGATTTTGTTTTTTATTTGGATTGCACACAATAATGATTTTTAATCGGATTTAATTGGGGGTGGAAAAATAGAGTAATTACTTAATCACCCCTATTGCAAGCTCTACACATTCATCTTTCACATTCAAGCTCTTCACATAGTCAATTGAAAGGATTTAGGAGCTTGGCTTCGAAAGACTCCTCCCCTTTTAGACAAGATTATATATTGAGATAATTAAGAAAATAAACAAAATGTATATACTTAATGATTTTGGACTTGGCATCCGTTGTAAGACCTCTTCTCTTACAAAGATATATTCTTTTGTGATTTGTTATGTCGTTGATGTGTAAAATGGAGAAGAGGATTTGTAACTCTACCTCTAATACAGGAGTATGCCAACACTTATGTCTTGTAGCCACCTGGTTTCTATAACCCTATAATTTTTGTATCTTGATTGTATCTTAGATGTCCTTACCAGTTGCGTCTAGTTTTCTTCTGTATCCTTCTCCCTCAGCCTTGTATCCTTCTCCCTCAGCCTTGATGCCCCCTTTTTTATGATGTAAATCTGATTCTATAATGTTTTGAAAGTATTGAAATATACATTTTTCTTTAAAAACATAATTAAGAAAAGAGTTTAGTGAAGCACTTTGGGTTTGAAGTATAGAATTAAATAATTTTAATGTTATATATATTGTATTTCTTTTTCCATTTATGAATATAGTACTTTTGGGGACAAGATTAAAGACATAAGTTAGGTTAGAAAACTATTATTTTATTGGAGAAATCAATTAGAATTCAGCCTCTTGGAACTTATAATGTCTAAACTAATATATTGAATCTTGAAATTTATTCTACATATCTTGCTAATTTAGAACCTGAAAGTGTCAAGGATTCACTTTTTGAAGTGGAGAATACCTTTTCATCTCTTTTAAACTATAATTTCATTAATATACCCCCCATTATAATAAAAAAAAAACTTAATATCTTACGAAATATCCCAATTGAACATAGAGAGTATGTGCTTTTAGCATTGCATCGATCTTCTAACTTACGAGTAACTTGTTAATAATTTCATTTATTTTGCACTACAAAAGCACATGTCTGGTTATATTGAGACGATTTCATTAGAAGTTATTTTTAATAGTCGATTACCTTAAAAATAAGGAATTAGATATAGTTAAGCATGTGTAATTAAAACCCTAGGAAAAAAAGAATACTTGAATACTCTCACGAAATATTGAGAAATGATTTATAGAGTTTTAAAAGGGCAAAGATCTTAGAATCTCATATATCTAAGGTGTACTATATACTTTTAACTCCTGATAAAGAGGGCTAGTATATTTATATTAGTTTGAAGACTATCTAAAATCTTAGGCATTCTCTATATGGCAATATAAAAAAAATCAAACATATGCATGCACCGGACACCATAAATAACAAAGACTTTTGAATGAAACCGAGGGCCATGGTCTAATACTAAAATATTATTCATTTGATCTATAGGATTGTTCGTTGTGGTAACAAATCTTTTTTTTTTAATATAAAGGAAGTTCGGCATAAGCCTACTCTCCCGGACTTGAATTAAAATTAAGAAAAGTACAAGAGAAGGGGACTAGTGCCCACGGGACCCCCCAAATCCCACAAAGCAGGGGAAGCTTTTACAGAGCTTAGATGACATTACAAAGAAGGTTAATTACCCTCTCATCACCCTCATGTGGGGCCCACTTGGGTTTAAGCTTGTTATCGATCAAGAGGAGTACTTGATGATGCCTAAAGGGGGGGGATTTTTTACAGTTGACAATCCTTTTGCCAAGGAGGAACAGCGATTTCTCAATTGACCACTCCTTGGGGGAGTCACCGAAGTTGAAAGCACATCTTTCCCGCCAGATTTTCCATAGGACCTCCCCTCTGATGGCGTTCCAGAGAGTCGCGGAGCAGCCGATCGCTTCTCCCAGCAGGGCTTGCTACCAACTGAGACGTTTTTGAAGTCTAATTCTCTTTCCAACCACCTGCCAGAGTCTGTTGGAGTTGGGGCAGGTAAAGAAGATGTGTGAAACATCTTCGATAGACCGGTAGCAGCGTTTGCACCAGGGAGGGATCCCACAAATTTTGCTAGCCTTAAGGTTGGTCCAGATTCCATGATGAAGAATTTGCCATAAGAGGACAGACTTTTTGATTTCTATGAGGGGGTGCCAGATAGCCATGAACTTCATGTCCCACCAAAGTCGCGTCCATGACAGGCACCACTTTTTGTTGAGGTTAACCTGATAGTCGATCGTTTCTTTGATGTTCGGGATTTTTGATAGGCTATTCCCATTGTGCCATTTGAGACCAAGCGAGCTCGACATGTCGTGTCCCATGAGAAGGCGAACTTTGTGTCGGTCCCAGGCGAGACATCTGCTTTGCAAAGTGTTCCATTCTTCATGCGAAATGTTGATGCTAGGGTCAATATCCTCAAAGTTGATCCAGCGGTTGGTGTCTTGTTTCCAGAGATGTTTCCATTTTTTGAAGCCTTTGTTCCATAGCTTCTTGGCATTTTGAATGTTCCAAGATTCCACACTCCGGATGCCATGGATCGGAAACCAGATAGAGTCGTTTTGTCTGATACCGGCAGCCCACTTCCAGTCTTCACTTATTCTTGTGAAGCTTTTGACTTTATTCCAACTCTTCCAAAGGGAGCACACCAGATTAGAGCCTTTCGGGAAGACGGGGATCGGGGAAAACAGCAAGGACAAGATGTCAAGATTCTTCCAATTTGGGAAACCCATGAGCGCCAACTCATTCTTGTTTCTGAAGATCAACTTGGCCCACGAGGCCTCCCCGTTGCACCAAGCCTTAATCATCCATTTGGCTGACAGTTTGTTAGCCATGCACCCAATGTCCAAGATACCAAGTCCCGCACTATCTCTATGGCTGGTGCAGATGGACCATTTGATTTTAGGCACCCCCCTCCTATTGTGGTCGCCCGTCCAAAGGAAGTTTCTACAAATACTATCCAGTTTGGACAGATCTTGCCCTTTCGGTCTCCAACAAGAAAGGAAATAAATGGTAGATGATAAGAGGAACATGTTGATAACCATAGCACGACCAGCAAGATTGATTTGCATACCTCTCCAATAGTTAAGCTTGTTTTCGAGTTTGGCAAGCACCCAGTTCCACCGTTGTTCCATAGAGACGCCAAACCCCAAGGGAATCCCAAGAAGCCGAAAAATTTGGCCCTGCGGAATGATTTGACAGCCATGATCAATGAGAAGGTCGGGCTGTGACCCACCAATAGCTCTAAAGGCGGTCTTAGAGTGGTTGATTATGGATCCAGAGGCTTCACAAAAGGTAGCAAGACACTTCTAGAACGTCTCCAGGCTGGTACTATCATTGTGAACAAAAGCGTTCATATCATCGGCAAAAAGTCTCATGGTGATCTGACTGTGGTCATGCAGCAAACGCAGGCCTTTAATGTTACCAGCTTCCACCTGATGCTCCACCAGCCTGCTAAGCTCTTCCGTGGCAATGGCAAAGAGAAGGGGAGCCAATGGGCACCCTTGTCTGATAGATCTTCTAAGTTTGATCACCTTTGAAAGTTTTCCATTAATGTTAATTTGGTTCGATGCGTTTCCGAGAAGGGTCGCAATCATCTTGGTGAATTTCTGACTACATCCAAGATCTTGTAGCAACTGTAGAATATAGTCCCATTCTAGCCTGTCGTAGGCTTTATCAAAGTCGATCTTGAGGAATACTACTTCTTGTTTAGACTCATTTGCAAATTCAAGACCTTCCCAGATATCTATAATGGTTTCCAAAATTGACCTGCCTTTGATGAAACCTTTTTGGTCCTCGCTTAACCACGCTCTCAAGTGGCAAGAGATTCTGTTGGCAATGACTTTGGCGATGATCTTGTATCATGTTTGGAGCATTGTAATGGGACGCCAGTTCTCTATTCTGTTATTTTCCCCTTTTTTGTGTACTAACTTGATAATGCCATTGTTGAGACAAGAAGGAAGCGCGCCAAACTTGAGTGCCTCTTGCCAAACCAAACGAAGAGGGGTGGCAACCACCAAATTGAAGGATTTAAAGAACTCATTAGTGAGCCCGTCGGGTCCCGGGCTTTTACCTGAAGGGAGGGCATCAATGACCTCAATGATTTCGGCTTCAGAGATAGAGGCATGAAGCAGGGAGTGAAGGTTGAGTGGTATCCTGTGGGGGGAAACCCTAGATATGGCTGCCATACAGTCCCTTCTATGTTGGGAGAGGGGGTTTGAGGTCCCCAGGAGTCTCGTGAAGTGCCCTTCAATGATCCCAAAATTATCTTCTTCCGTATTGCATACATTGCCATTTGCGTCTAGCAATAAGGGGATCGATTCTCTGTTGTGTTTCCTTTTGAGGATACGGCACATCTCTTTGGTGGGTTTGTCGGCTTTGCCAGCCCACCACTCCTTGAAGAAAATTTGCAAATTTTTCCTTTGTATCTCTTCCTCGTATCTCAGCAGCGCTCTAATTTTACAAAGTCCTTTCTGGGCTTGAGATTTTCCTTTGTTCACTTCCTCCTCGAGCCGCCAGAGTCTATGATATAGAGCTTCTCTACGAGCCCGCCGCACAGTCTCTAGCATCTTCCTGGATCTAATCATGATCTGTCGTGACTTATCGACCGCACTTCTCCAACACTTGGCTGGGGACAAGCCAGAGGCGAATGCCTCCTTCCACACATCAGAAATTTCTTGATGGACGGAGGGGAGAGAGAAGGAGGGCACACTGGCATGGAACCAAGGAGCCTTACGGATCTTGGTGGGGGGTTGAAAAGTGATGACGATCGGGTAGTGATCAGAGATGGTGAGGTCGGTGCGTTGCGAGAGGGAAGGGTGGCCCCACTGATGAGTAAAACTCTGAGAAATGTAGCATCTATCAAGTCTAGCTTTCCTCAGGTCCTCGCCTGCTTGGAGATTTGACCAAGAAAAGCCATTCGAGTCTTTGAATTCGACCAGATCCAAGTGTAGTTTAGTTTTGTCCCACGTTTCTTTCTCCCGACTATCGATGACCCTACCCTTGCCCATCCATCTGTCCATAGGGTCCTCTACCATGTTGAAGTCACCACAAATAAGCACGTTGTGGGGGAGCGAGTCCAAGGAGGCCCAAGTGTTAAGTCTCTCTAACTCCCCATTAGGGGCATACAAAGAAGCTAAAGTAAAACAAAAGGGAGCACCGAAAGAAACAGCAATCCATCGATGGCATTCATCTTCAATGGAGTTCTCAAGCTTTTCAAACCAGAGTTGATTAATACCGATTACCGTTCCACCGGACCCCCGCTGATGCGCCGTTGAAATCCAAACATGGGTCGAGGAGACATGTCTAAGCCGTTTCTGGAGGTCTTCTCCGTCAATTTTAATCTCTTGAATACATATAAAATCTGGGTTTAGGCTAATGTCGCGAAGCCATTGACCAATGATGATCGCTCTTGAGGGGTCGGTTAGCCCTCTAGCATTTAACGAGATGATGATCATTGTCGTAATAATCGCTCTTTGCGAGAGGGAGCTTTGTCCTTTCTTTTCTTGGATTCATCTTTCTTTTTTGCTCGGATCGGATCCCGAGTTAGCAATAGGTTCTTGTGGGGGCTTTTCCACGGTAACTCCATAGGTTGTTTTCCTTTGCGGGATGCCTCCTGCTGGGAAGAACTGGGCACCGTTTTCAGCTCCGTTTCCGGAATAGTCGATCCGATGATGGAGCTTTCACTATCCATGTTATCTTCGTTGCTAGTAGTAAAGCCGTCTTCTTTGCTTGTAATGTAACCCTTCTGCAAGGTTTCTTTACTGTCAGGGATCTCTAGGCCTTTGACGTCGGTGTCCACCTCAAGTTGGTTCCCACCTGGGTAGTCAAACTCATTGATTCCTTTACCAGATTGCAATACAAGTTGCTGGAGGGGGTAACTGACATGTTGTTTCGCTCAGAAGTTGCCCTAGGGCTTCTTTTCCT
The DNA here is from genome assembly GCA_020310875.1 of Ceratopteris richardii. Lineage (NCBI taxonomy): Eukaryota > Viridiplantae > Streptophyta > Polypodiopsida > Polypodiales > Pteridaceae > Ceratopteris > Ceratopteris richardii. The sequence goes on along the minus strand of CM035429.1, from coordinate 70,873,771 downwards.
TCTTCTTCTGACTTTGATGAACCCGTCTGCGTCAGCTTCTGGATTAAGGGGGCCTTGAATTCCTCTACTTTCGTCGAGTGATTCAATGCACCATTGCTATCTTGAGCATTTTTGGGGGCTTCTTGATTTCGCTTGCTTTTTCGTCTCAAAGGGCAATCTTTAATCCTGTGACCTTGTTGGCCACAACCAAAGCATGCGTTGGGAAGGTTTTTGTAACTGATGTCTTGCTCCCATACATCCCCTTCGCCCAAGTCCAGTTTGATCTTCGATGGAAGTGGCATACTGAGGTCAGCCTCAACACAGATTTGAGGGTGCCACCGAGCGTTGAACGAGTGTCTTGCACCTTCATAAATGAGAACACCAATGTCCTCGCGTGAGGCCAACGGCTTGCGGATAGGAGAAACGATGTCCCACACGAAGTTGTACAAGAAGTATGGCAGGTTAGGGAGCTCAACCCAGAGAGGGTACCGAAGCGATTTCGATTTGTCGGGAGTAAAATCAGGGGACCATCTGAATAGGCACAGGGTCGCCCGGCCGAGTTGCCAAGTTTCGACACTAAGGGCTCGAAACGCCATTTCTTCATTTTCAAAGACTAGCAGCAAGTGGCTTGCCGGTAAGAACTGACACTTACAAACAACTAGCCCACGGGGGAACCACTCGTTGCGAAGCCACTGTCGCACAGTTTCGAGCGGGGGCTTAGGGCCGAACATTTGGCCGACGAGGCAAACTTTCTTGAGCTCCTCCTGAGTTGACAGAATTGCGGATCTACTGAGTGAGACCAAGGGGGGTTCAGCACTCTCGAAGGCCCCTAGGACGGCACAAGAACCCCCCTCCAACAAAGAGGCCAGGTTATCGGTCTCCCCGGGAGGAGGGGCCAGGTTACTTCTCACAAGAGAGGGGGTCACCAAATCCATGACAAAAGAGGGACACCCCGAACTCTGAAAAACTTGAAATGCCTCCGAGTCAAAAGTCTTCGAGGCTCCACGCCAATAGTTGAGCTCAAAAGATAAAGGTTTCCAATGCTCCCAAAATTCAATTGATAACAAAAAAAACAATTTCCAACTTCGCTGACTATAAGAACTTCAGGAACTATTCAAACTGAAAGGAATATTTTGTCGTCTTAAACTCTGGAGCCACGTCGAACAACTGTTAGGCCCACAAGGCAGAGAGAACAGAAGCCAGCGGCAAACAGGAAACCATCAAACGCGGGGAGAAAACCGTCAATCGCGGGACAAAACTGTCAGTCGTGGGGACCAAACCAACAGTCGCCGAGATGGAGAAAACCAGTAGCCGCCAAACCACCGATCGTCGTGGCAAAACCAGAGCTCAAAAAACCATCAATCGCGGGGAAAACCGTCCATCGCGGAAAAGGCCGTCAATCGCAAGGTTTGAACATGAATCCAAATTTGCCAATCAAAAAGCATGTTTAAATCGCCAGTTGCCGGACTCTCATTTGTGTTTCAAGTTTCAATATCTAAAAAGCTCCGTGTGCCACGAGTGAGGGACAGTGTGTCTATTGCCCCTTCCACAGACGTCGTGAGAGCGCAGAGTCCCGAGAGAGCCAGAAGGTACGATAAACGAGTCTGTCGCGCGACAAATCCGCACGATAGACGGGAGATACGGCTTGCCCCAACTGTCGCGATAGACAGCACCTGCACGGTCACGATAGACACTTCGAAAGTTGCGCTAAACCGAGCCCCCCACTGTCGCGATAGACACCTCCCGAGTTGTCGCGATAGTCACCTCTCGAGTTGTCGCGATAGACAGCACCTGCACGGTCACGATAGACACTTCGAAAGTTGCGCTAAACCAAGCCCTCCACTGTCGCGATAGACACCTCCCGAGTTATCGCGATAGTCACCTCCCGAGTTGTCGCGATAGTCACCTCTCGAGTTGTCGCGATAGTCACCTCCCGAGTTGTCGCGATTCTTGCTCCCCTTCCTCACAATTTTGCTGTTCCCCTTCCTTACGGCAATCATCAGAGAGCTGGGTTTCTGTTCTGAAACAGGCTGTAGGAATGACAGACCGTCGCGGCGTCCCTTGGATAGGCAGTCAGCAAATGCATATCTATCTTCTCATGCGCCGCTCTTCCTTCAAACATTATGCCAGTCGATGTGATTTGAATATGGGTCTCTCTCTCTCTCCGTGGTAACAAATCTTATAATCGGCACTATTTTCACAATAAATTATCATAATAATTTTTTTATGAAATAATAATAATTTTTATACCACCAAATTGCAAACCACTAACCGACCTCACTTGATACCTATGTGAAAAACTAGTAAACCTAAACTTGAGCATAAAAGATTAATATTATGAATCATGTAAATGAATCAACAGGTGTACCAAACCATTAAACGAATCAAAAGGTGTACCAAACATCTCTACGAACATAAAAGATTTCATAAACGACATGAGTATCAAAATAATACTATACAAATGATGTTGTTCTCACACTACAAGATGCTTCTATCACATGAACGGGATATCGCAACTATGTCTCTTTCAAGGCCATGGAATGTGGCCCTAATGAGATGCATACTTGAAGGGATATCACAACTATGTCTCATGCAAGTCCACAGAATGTGACCCTAATGAGATGCATACTTGAAATGCAAAAGTCTTAGAATGAGTGCAAGAGACAAGTTTGTGCAATAAGCACATGATTCTCACATGAAGAGATTTTGCCTTCAACCATTGAAGCTTCTCCAAATATGACAAGAATGCTCCCTCCAAATCTAATACTAGAGTTTTCAATACACCTTGTATGGTCACGGAGGATGCTCGTGGCTCAAACACCCATATTTGCATATTCTTTGTAGCTCGGGTTTGGAAAGCAAAGCCACCCAATTTGGGGTTTCGAATGACCTTTGCCCACATTTTCGTGAAGTGGAAGACATTTAATGCATTTTTTACTCCCAAAGGGATGCCTCTAAGCTATATAAATGGATTAAAAATAAGCGAGTTGCATTCCACCCCTCATAATTCTGTTGATAAGAAATTTTATTTGGGGACTATACTAAAGTCAATTGCTTGGTCTGGCACATTTTTGAGTGAGTCAATTGGAAGAATTTAGGAGCTTGGCTTTGAAAGCACTCCTCCCCTTTTAGACAAGATTCTATATTGAAATAATTACGAAATTAAAAAAATTGTGTATACTTAATGATTTTGGACTTGCCATCCGTTATAAGACCTCTTCTCTTCCAAAGATATATTTTTTTGTGATTTGTTCTGTAGTTGATGTGTAAAATGTAGAAGAGGATTTGTAACTCTATCTCTAATACAAGAGTATGCCAACACTTATGTCTTGTAGCCCCCTCGTTTTCGTACCCTTATAATTTTTGTATCTTGATTGTATCTTAGATGTCCTTACTAGCATGCCATAGATATTGTATTTCTTTTTCCATTTATGAATATGGAATTTTTGGAGACAAGATTAAAGACATAAGTTAGGTCAGAAAACTATTATTTTATTGGAGAAACCAATCAGAATTTAGCCTCTTGGAACTTATAATGTCTAAACCAATGTAGGTAAAAGCATGTTAATGTGAACACTTTTTAGGAGTATTTATCACTTTTAAGCCCTTCACTTTTTAGCTATTTCAAACTCTTTTTAAATAGCAAAAAAATAAATTCATAAAATATCAATTTGCTAGATGTACAATCACTACTCATGTGGCATCCCGTTGGGTATCATGGCTAGAACATCGATAGTAAATGTCATTAAGGACTCCACAAGGTGGCGAGTCTGTGCAGTCTGCGCCAGTGGAGCACAGAAGGTCTACATGACTTTGTTAGTCATGAGAGAAAGCTACCATCAACGAAGCTGTTCCATCACACAATGAAGGTGAAACACAATCTCTGGGAAGGCATATGAGCAGGTGTGGGGTCTAGCAACCATGCATGCAACATTTAGTTGCTCACATGGCTGGGAGTGATTTCTATGGTTCTAATGTAAGAGCCACTATTTTCGGCAGAGGAGAGGTGCCGTCCATTAAGATTCCATGTGAAGTGAAAGCAATGGACTAGGTAAGCTCCAAATATGATATCAATCGATGTGTCTAAGGTTGTATAATTTAGTAGGCTAGTTTTACAACCAATTAAATGGCAAGTAGCACCTCGTTCTCCAAGAAGCAGACAACAGTTGCATTGTCATCAGTAGAAGTTGAATTTGTGGCCTTAGCCCTCACGGCAAAAGAAGGCCTCTGGATCCAAACGATCATGCAAGAGCTCTTATTGATGACATAAATTCCCTTGCAGATTATGTGTGATAACCAATCATGCATACATTTGGCTAGCAACCCCAAACACTCAGAGAAAACAAAACATGTTGATTTAAAGTTTCATTTTATGTGTGATCTTGTAGAGCATAAAAAACTTCATCTTGCATATGTATCAACTCATCTAATGTGGGTTGATATGCTTACAAAGCCTGTGGGAGCATATAAGTTCATCCTCTACAGAAAACATCTTGGAATCGTTGAAATCAAGTAACATTTGTGTCACATTCTAGTACTCTAGTTACAGGGGAGTGTTGAAGCGGCTTAACTATAATTACTTGGATGTGCGACGTATGAACCATGTGGCCAAATTCCATGTCCCTAAAATAATGTCTTAACAACCATGACTCACTCATGTGTTGCATGATGTAAGGATTCGCACGTATGTAACTCCTACATTGAATCATTAATACATACATAAGTTGTTACGTGTATCTCTACGTTATCTGCGAGCTTGTGTAGGACCCTTCTTTTCTTCATCCACAAACCACAAAGATATAGGGACTCTACATTTAATCTTTGGTGCTATGACTGGAGTAATGGGCATGCATTTATGAAACAATTTGCCTTGTTGATGCAGGTGGATATATCCAGCATATCCAAAAGTGTTAGACCACAACGTATTCTGCCAGAGAAAAGAGGATTTTCACATCGTTTACGGCCTCTCTATCGCTGGTATAGATCCAAGTACTATATCAGAAAAATCAGTTAGTGAGGCAGACTGGTTTTCTGTCTTCAAGGTAACTCGACTCAAGGGGAAGATGAAAATTAAATATGTCAGGCAAGAGTTCTATGATGCACTGATGGTCTTACATCAGAAAGTCTACCAGGAGGTACCAACAAACTACGAATTGTTTGTACAATTTGCTAGAGCCTTTGCATTTGAAAATTGTACCACTGCTCAAACATCAAAAAATCTAGCTATGTACCAAGTGGCATGGGTTGTAGCTGCAAAAGCTTCTATTTAAAGATGCAGGAAGATGGGTACATTGCAGTCGAAGATGCAAAAGTTTTTACATTTGTTTGAATTATGATGCTTCACCACTTTTAGAGCCTTTGGATGGGAACTTGCAGGAAGAGAAAGAAGATGTTGAGTTATATGCTCGAGAAGGTACAGTAGTTGCTGCCATAAGGTGAGTGGAGGTTACTAAGGCTATACGTACTTTAGAATTGTTAATTGATAGTGAACAGAATAAGTTGGATAGGGTCAAGCTTGATTTGGATCAAGCCAAGCTATCAAAGGCTGTTGAGTCTAAGGTGACTACAACAGTCATTGAGATGAGAAAAAAGTTATAGGTATCCTGGGATGAATTGAAATGTGATATGGGAATGTCTCCTAAGAGGAGGATTCAGTTGGAGACACAAATTCACATATATATATTGTTAATCTCGAGCGGTTAGGGGTTGAGCCAGATGAGAATGACAAGGTGCTTGAACTAGACATAATATTTAGCTTTATTGACATTGGTTGGAACATTTTTCTAAGGTTCAATATTGATCATTTGGATTGTTACAACACACACTGAATATAAGTTGCATGAGAATCGACTAAAGAGTGGAAATCGACATCTATCCTTTGCAAAGAACATGTTGAGCATAATGGATTCAAATAAATTATCACCATTATTGCCATTACCTCCCCTAGAGTTACCATCAGCCCTCTTACTTAGTGTTTCATCCATGTGCATAGCATGTGGTTTGAATATTGAGGAAAGGGAGAGTTTTATAGTGTACCTTATGCCATGCAACCATGCATATTATTATATTTGTTTTGTAGCACATTGTCGTGTGTCAATCAATTGTTTAGGACCTGAATGTGGTGATGAAATACCAGAACATGTGCGGCAAACAATCTCTAGATTCCTTGATGGTGCTTCTTAGTTGTAATTAGCTATTACTAATTAGCTTGTTACCAGTTAGCTATTACAAAGTAGTTGGTTCTTAGTTAGTTGTTAGTACTCATCTATTACTACTAAGCTAGTTACTAATTAGCTATTACAAATTAGCTATTACTAATTAGCTATTACTAATTATTTGTTACTAATAAGCTAGTTACTAATTAGCTATTACTAAGTATATGGTTATGGTTAGTTTTCTATAACTAATTAGCATGTTACTAATTATCTATTACTAAGTTGCTAACTGTGGGTTACTTGTTAGTAATTAGCTATTAATAATTAAATTGTTACCAATTACCTATTACTAAGTAGCTGGTCATTAGTTAGCTGTTAGAAATAGTTATTAATATATTAGTTTGTTACCAATTAGCTATTAATAATTAGCTATTACTAAGTAACTATTACTAAGTAGTTATTACTAAGTAGCTATTACTAAGTAGCTAATTCATCATAGCTATTACTAATTTTGCTATTACTAAGTAGTTATTACTAAAAAGCTGGTTCTTAGTTAGCTTATTAGTAAGTTATTATTAATTAGCTATTTACTAATCACCTATTACTAATTAGCTATTACGAATTAGCTATTAGGAATTAATATTTAGTTTTTTAGTAATCAGCTATTATTAAGTAGATATTACTAAGTAGTTATTACTAATTAACTATTATGAATTAACTATTACTAACTAGCTATTACTGATTAGCTATTACTGATTAGTTATTACCGATTAGCTTGTTACTAACTAGCTATTATTGATTAGCGATTTTGATTAGCTATTATTGATTAGCTATTATGAATTAGCTATTATGAATTAGCTATTATGAATTAGCTATTACGAATTAGTTACTACTAATTAGCAATTACTAACTAGCTATTACTAATTAGGTATTATTAATTCGCTATTATGAATTAGCCATTACTAATTAGATTGTTACTAATTAGCTATTACTAAGTAGTTGATTGTTTGATAGTTGTTAGTAGTTAGCTATTACTAATTAGCTTGTTACTAATTCGTGATTATTAATTAGCTATTATTGATTAGTTATTACGGATTACTTATTATTGATTAGCTATTACTGATTAGCTATTATGAATTAACTATTACAAACTAGGTATTATGAATTAGCTATTACTAATTAGCTATTACTGATTAGCTATTACTGATTAGCTATTACAAATTAGCTATTACAAATTAACTATTATGAATTAGCTATTACAAACTAGCTATTAATAAGTAGCTATTACTGATTAGCTATTATTGATCAACTATTAATAAGTAGCTATTACTAATTAGCTATTATTCATTAGCTATTAATGATCAGCTATTAATGATAAGCTATTACGAATTAGCCATTACTTAGAATCACCTATGGAGAAACCAATAGTTAGGTCAGAAAACTATTATTTTATTGCAGAAACCAATCAGAACTTAGCCTCTTGGAAATTATAATGTCTAAACCAATATGGGTAAAAGCATGTTAATGTGAACACTTTTTAGGATTATTTATCACTTTTAAGCTCTTTTAGCTATCTCAAAAGCTTTTTAAATAGCGAAAAAATAAATTCATAAAATATCAATTTGCTAGATGTACGATCACTACTCATGTGGCAGCCCGTTGGGTATCATGGCTAGAACATCGATAGTAAATGTCATTATTCCTCACGTACTCCACAAGGTGGTGAGTCTATGGAGTCCGCACGAGTGGAGCACAGAAGGTCCACACGACCTTGTTAGTCACGAGAGAAAGCTACCATCAACGAAGCTGTTCCATCACACGACAAAGGTGAAACACAATCTCTGGGAAGGAGTATGAGCAGGTATGGGGTCTACCATCCATGAATGCAACATTTAGTTTCTCGCATGGCTGGGAGTAATTTCTATGGTTCTAATGTAAGAGCCACTATTTTCGACAGAGGAGAGGTGCCGTCCATTAAGAGTCCATCATTGGAGTGAAAGCAATGGATTAGGTAAGCTCCAAATATGATATCAATCGATGTGTCTAATGCTGTATAATTTAGTAGGCTAGTTTTACAACCAATTAAATGGCAAGTAGCACCTCGTTCTCCAAGAAGCAGACAACAATTGCATTGTCATCAACAGAAGCTGAAGGGATATCACAACTATGTCTCATGCATACTTGAAATGCAAAAATCTTAGAATTAGTGCAAGAGACAAGGTTGTGCAATAAGCACATGATTGTGACATGAAGAGATTTTGCCTTCAACCATTGAAGCTTCTCCATATATGATGAGAATGCTCCCTCCAAATTGAGTTCTAGAGTTTTCAACACACCTTGTATGGTCACGGAGGATGTTCGTGGCTCGACCACCCATATTTGCATACTCTTTGTAGCTCATCCTCTTTGGTTGATCCTTCCTAATGGGGTATGGAAATAAAAGCAAAGCCACCAAACTTGGGGTTTCGAATGACCTTTGCCCATATTTTTGTCAAGTGGAAGACATTCAATGCATTTTTTACTCGCAAAGAGATGCCTCTAAGCTAGAGAAATGGATAAAAAATAAGTGAGTTGCATTCCACCCCCCATAATTCTCTTGATAAGACATTTTATTTGGGGACTATAATAAAGTCAATTTTTTGGTCTGGCACATTTTTTTGTGAGTCAATTGGAAGAATTTAGGCGCTTGGCTTCGAAAGCACTCCTCCCCTTTTAGACAAGAGTCTATATTTAAATAATTACGCAATTAAAAAAATTGTATATACTTAATGATTTTGGACTTCCCATCCGTTATAAGACCTCTTCTCTTACAAAGATATATTTTTTTGTCATTTGCTCTGTAGTTGATGTGTAAAATGTAGAAGAGGATTTGTAACTCTATCTCTGATACAAGAGTATCCCAACACTTATGTCTTGTAGCCCCCTCGTTTTTGTACCCTTATAATTTTTGTATCTTGATTGTATCTTAGATGCCCTTACTAGTTGTGTCTAATTTTCTTCTATATCTTGCTCCATCAGCCTTGATGCCCCCTTTTTTATTATGTAAATCTGATTCTATAATGTTTTGAAAGTATTAAAATATAAATTTTTCTTTAAAAACATCAAGAAAAGAGTTTAATGAAGCACTTTGGGTTTCAAGTATAGAACTAAATAATTTTAATGCCATAGATATTGTATTTCTTTTTCGATTTATGAATATGGTATTTTTGGAGACAAGATTAAAGACATAAGTTAGGTTAGAAAACTATTATTTTATTGGAGAAACCAATCAGAATTTTAGCCTCTTGGAACTTATAATGTCTAAACCAATATATTGAATCTTGGAAATAATTCTACATATCTTACTAATTTAGAAAGTGAAAGTGTCAAGGATTCACTTTTTGAAGTGGAGAATACCTTTTTCATCTCTTTTACACTATAATTTCATAAATATACTCCCCATTATAATGACAATAAAACATAAATATCTTACGAAATATCCCAACTGAACATAGAGAGTATGTGTTTTTAGCATTGCATCGATCTTCTAACTTTTGAGTAACTTGTTAATAATCTCATTCATTTTGGACTACAAAAAGCACATGTCTGGTTATATTGAGACGATTTCATTAGAAGTTATTTTTAATAGTCGATTACCTTAAAAACAAGGAATAAGATATAGTTAAGCATGTGTAATTAAAACCCTAGGAAAAAGCATATCCGACTCTTTGGCTTTGTCTACCTCTTTGATATCTTCCGCTTCTGCCTCTACTGTTGTTGTTTTGATTCTGACTTAATCCTTGAGAATTATGCCAACAATCATGAGCCAAATGATTGCTTAATCCACAGATCCAACAAGACTTCTTGTTGTTATTATGATTACCTCTTCCTTTTGTATTACCTCTACTTTTACTTCTGGCATTACCTCTTCCTCATGCATAATTTGCTTCAGTAGTGAGTTCTTCTTCATCTTTTTCTTTACCTTTATCACCTTTCTTCTTATTCTTTGCATACATAGCAGAACTTTGTCCTTTATCTCCATCTGTCTTCAAATCTTGCTCAAATAGCATTAGTCCAAGCAACTGATTTAAATCTGATACAAAATGATTTAATGAAAGTTAAGTTGAGAGTACGAAAGGTTTCCACCTTTCATCTCCTCTCAGTCCTACAAGCAATTGCGCTATTAACCTGTGGTCTTCAATATCTTCGTCAATAGATCCAAGACTATCTACCAAGTCCTTCATCTTAGTGACATAATAACTAATGCTTTGACTTTGTTTTTTCTTGAACGTTGAGAACTCCGACTATAAGCTAGCCTTCCTAGCTTTAGTAGTATTTTGGAAGTGATCTTCCAATGCACTCCATATTTCTTCTGCTTTCTCAAGACCTCCAATGTGTGCTAGTAGATGACCTGTAATGGTATTGTATATATACGCTCTTGCTGTTGCATCTTTGTTCTACCACAGCTTCAAAGCCTCTAACTCTTCTTTCTTCGGTTGACTGTGGTCTCCAAAAGTAGGCATCTTTTCTTCTCCTGTCACATATATCATTAAGTCCTTACTCATAAGTAAGTCTTCCATTTGCATTACCCATGCGGGATAGTTATCTCTATCCAATTTTTCAATAGAAATGTGATCTGCCATAATCTTCTTGTTTCCGTTACTGCCGGTGAGTATAACGTAAAAAGATTTTACCTTTTATAAATCTTTACCCTTGAGAATGACTTTTGAACGCTTCTCTGATGCCGTTTGTTGTTGATCACCTCAGCTTTCACCTTTCTTAAGAAGAATTCTTCACTTTCTTGAGAACCTTTTCTACTCTTCAGAATCTTTTCTGCTCTGATACCACTTGTTGATGTCGACACGACAAGAAGCTTGACGAACTAAGCTGCGGAATTTTGCCCTGTCACAACAAGAACTAAGCTAGAGTGATATTAGAACACCTCTATAATCATCAATAGCTTAGCAACCTTTCTGTAACTGAAAACTTTATAACTGTGTTTAGTTAAATTCAAAAATTCAATTTACAGGAAACTTCGCCTTTTCTTCAGGCTTCAATACTGATCTGGTTTACTTCAAAACTTTACAATTTTGTGTTGATTACTGTTAGATAATCTTTCATCCACTTAACTATACCAAAACTGTGTTTTGAACTCACCGGAATATCACCGGAACTTCACCGGACTGTTACCGGACTGTCACCGTAATCTCACCGTAATTGTATCGGAATGTTACCGGAATCAACTGCAATTATGTTTGCAGTTACTTCAAATGATTGTAATTGAAGTAAGGAAGTAATATCTAAGCTTCCTTCAATGAATGAACTTTATCTGAAGTTTGAGGAAAAACTTCACCAGTTCTGGATGACTTTACCGTCAGACTTAGTACTGTGCATACATGTCCCATTTCACAAAATTCTTTTGATCAGTTTGTAGTTGAGACTACTAGCTTCAAGTTAAGCTATTGCTCATGAAAAACTTTACACTATACTGCAAGATCTAACTTACAGAAGTGTCGTAAAACTTGTACTGAGAAAACTGTAACTGTTAACTAACTTTCACAGGAATATGAAATCACTTAGATTTCTTCACACAAGAAATATGCACTCAAACTTTCCACACAAACATGTGTTTTCTATTAGAGTAGATGTGTACAAAATGGCTTGGCCTCACTTTTCTCATAGCCATGGAAAACTCTCCTATGCTAAGTAGTTTCTCCTTACCATCTCTCTCAGATGAATACCCGACTGTTCAGGTTCTATTATTCATCTCTACATACGCGCATTTTCTAAGCCTCTTCTCTCCGGCTATCTTAGACTCACTCAGCCTCTCCTTACGATCTCTATCTAAACACTCTCTCAACTCTTTTATATACATTTTGATCCAAGATTCAAAAAATCGTAATTCTGGAAGTTTCTACGCTGTATATTACAGGCGTGAATTTGTCCCTTCACTAAGGCTTTGATTTTTCTGAATGCTTTGTTTCTGCTTTTCTTTGTCTTTCTTTATCCTTTATACATCTTCAGGTCTTTATGTCTAATTAGTGAGTGAATCTCCAACAATAGGGATGCCTCTAAGCTATAGAAATGGATTAAAAATAAGTGAGCTACATTCCACCAAGATTTTATTTGGGGACTATACCAAAGTCAATTTTCTCGTCTTGCACATTTTTTAGCGAGAGATTTTGTTTTTGTGTCCTAGAAGCTTCCTGATCAGGCAATCTCTCACCAAGATTTTGAGCTTACAAAGGCAAATCAACTCAAAACAAGCATTACTTAGAGAAACAATTGGTTGTTCCTCTACTTTGTGGAATGTCATTGAAGAGGAAGCGCTCTAGAAAATTATGGAAATAAATATGTGATTAACTTTGATGGCCATCCAAAAGAGTGGTCAATTTAAAAATCCTCTCTACATGTTGGGTACAAGAATATGTAATTGTAAAAAAGCTCCGCCATTTAGGCACCATAGGATATTCCTCTTAAAAAAGAACAAGATTAAAATCATGTGTATCGCTTATGAGGGAAACAAAAAAATCAGTAAACTTTTTAGTAACTCTCTGCAAAAAGTTTATCACCCATTGAAACTTAGCTATTCTGCCTGTTTTGGAAGTGCTCTACCCCTACTTTGTGGGATATAGGGGATCCCATGCGCATTAAGCCCATTCACTATACATTTTTTTCTCTTATTGATTCAAGCTTGGGAGAAGAGACTCCAGCCCAACTTCCTTTTGAGAAAAAAGATTTTGCTTTTTATTTGGATTGCACAAAATAATGATTTTTAACCGGATTTAATTGGGGGTGGAAAAATAGAGTAATTACTTAATCACCCCTATTGCAAGCTCTACACATTCATCTTTCACATTCAAGCTCTACACATAGTCAATTGAAAGGATTTAAGAGCTTGGCTTCGAAAGACTCCTCCCCTTTAGACAAGATTCGATGTTGAGATAATTAAGAAAATAAACAAAATGTATAGACTTAATGATTTTGGACTTGGCATCCGTTATAAGACCTCTTCTCTTACAAAGATATATTCTTTTGTTAGGTCAGAAAACTATTATTTTATTGGAGAAACCAATGAGAATTTAGCCTCTTGGAACTCATAATGTCTAAACCAATATGGGTAAAAGCATGTTAATGTGAACACTTGATAAATACCCCCTTTTAGCTATCTCAAAATCTTTTTAAATAGCGAAAAAATAAATTCATAAAATATCAATTTGCTAGATGTACGATCACTACTCATGTGGAAGCCCGTTGGGTATCATGGCTAGAACATCGATAGTAAATGTCATTATTCCTCACGTATTCCACAAGGTGGCGAGTCTATGGAGTCTGCACGAGTGGAGCACAGAAGGTCCACATGACTTTGTTAGTCACGAGAGAAAGCTACCATCAACGAAGCTGTTCCATCACACGACGAAGGTGAAACGCAATCTCTGGGAAGGAGTATGAGCAGGTATGGGGTCTAGCATCCATGCATGCAACATTTAGTTTCTCACATGGCTGGGAGTAATTTCTATGGTTCTAATGTAAGAGCCACTATTTTCGGTAGAGGAGAGGTGCCGTCCATTAAGAGTCCATGATTGGAGCGAAAGCAATGGATTAGGTAAGCTCCAAATATGATATCACTCGATGTGTCTAATGTTGTATAATTTAGTAGGCTAGTTTTACAACCAATTAAATGGCAAGTAGCACCTCGTTCTCCAAGAAGCAGACAACAATTGCATTGTCATCAACAGAAGCTGAAGGGATATCACAACTATGTCTCATGCATACTTGAAATGCAAAAATCTTAGAATTAGTGCAAGAGACAAGGTTGTGCAATAAGCACATGATTGTGACATGAAGAGATTTTGCCTTCAACCATTGAAGCTTCTCCATATATGACGAGAATGCTCCCTCCAAATTGAGTTCTAGAGTTTTCAATACACCTTGTATGGTCACGGAGGATGTTCGTGGCTCGACCACCCATATTTGCATACTCTTTGTAGCTCATCCTCTTTGGTTGATCCTTCCTAATGGGGTATGGAAATAAAAGCAAAGCCACCAAACTTGGGATTTCGAATGACCTTTGCCCATATTTTTGTCAAGTGGAAGACATTCAATGCATTTTTTACTCGCAAAGAGATGCCTCTAAGCTAGAGAAATGGATTAAAAATAAGTGAGTTGCATTCCACCCCTCATAATTCTCTTGATAAGACATTTTATTTGGGGAATATAATAAAGTCAATTTTTTGGTCTGGCACATTTTTTCGTGAGCCAATTGGAAGAATTTAGGCGCTTGGCTTCGAAAGCACTCCTCCCCTTTTAGACAAGAGTCTATATTTAAATAATTACGAAATTAAAAAAGTTGTATATCTTTAATGATTTTGGACTTCCCATCCGTTATAAGACCTCTTCTCTTACAAAGATATATTTTTTTTGTCATTTGCTCTGTAGTTGATGTGTAAAATGTAGAAGAGGATTTGTAACTCTATCTCTGATACAAGAGTATCCCAACACTTATGTCTTGTAGCCCCCTCGTTTTTGTACCCTTATAATTTTTGTATCTTGATTGTATCTTAGATGCCCTTACTAGTTGTGTCTAATTTTCTTCTATATCTTGCTCCATCAGCCTTGATGCCCCCTTTTTTATTATGTAAATCTGATTCTATAATGTTTTGAAAGTATTGAAATATAAATTTTTCTTTAAAAACATCAAGAAAAGAGTTTAATGAAGCACTTTGGGTTTCAAGTATAGAACTAAATAATTTTAATGCCATAGATATTGTATTTCTTTTTCGATTTATGAATATGGTATTTTTGGAGACAAGATTAAAGACATAAGTTAGGTTAGAAAACTATTATTTTATTGGAGAAACCAATCAGAATTTTAGCCTCTTGGAACTTATAATGTCTAAACCAATATATTGAATCTTGGAAATAATTCTACATATCTTGCTAATTTAGAAAGTGAAAGTGTCAAGGATTCACTTTTTGAAGTGGAGAATACCTTTTTCATCTCTTTTAAACTATAATTTCATAAATATACTCCCCATTATAATGCAATAAAACTTAAATATCTTACGAAATATCCCAACTGAACATCGAGAGTATGTGTTTTTAGCATTGCATCGATCTTCTAACTTCTGAGTAACTTGTTAATAATCTCATTCATTTTGCACTACAAAAAGCACATGTCTGGTTATATTGAGACGATTTCATTAGAACTTATTTTTAATAGTCGATTACCTTAAAAACAAGAAGTAAGATATAGTTAAGCATGTGTAATTAAAACCCTAGGAAAAAGCATATCCGCCTCTTTGGCTTTGTCTACCTCTTTGATATCTTTCGCTTCTGCCTCTACTGTTGTTGTTTTGATTCTGACTTAATCCTTGAGAATTATGCCAGCAATCATGATCCAAATGATTGCTTAATCCACAGATCCAACAAGACTTCTTGTTGTTATTATGATTACCTCTTCCTTTTGTATTACCTCTACTTTTACTTCTGGCATTACCTCTTTCTCTTTCATAATTTGCTTGAGTAGTGAGTTCTTCTTCATCTTTTTCTTTACCTTTATCACCTTTCTTCTTATTCTTTGTGTACATAGCAAAACTTTGTCCTTTATCTCCATCTGTCTTCAAATCTTGCTCAAATGTATGCATTAGTCCAAGCAACTGATTTAAATCTGGTACAAAATGATTTAATGAAAGTTCAGTTGAGAGTACGAAAGGTTTTCACCTTTCATCTCCTCTCAGTCCTGCAAGCAATTGCGCTATTAACCTGTGGTCTTCAATATCTTCGTCAACAGATCCAAGACTATCTGCCAAGTCCTTCATCTTAGTGACATAATAACTAATGCTTTGACTTTGTTTTTTTCTTGAACGTTGTGAACTCCGACCATAAGCTAGCCTTCCTAGCTTTAGTAGTATTTTGGAAGTGATCTTCCAATGCACTCCATATGTCTTCCGCTTTCTCAAGACCTCTAATGTGTGGTAGTAGATGATCTGTAACGGTATTGTATATATACGCTCTTGTTGTTGCATCTTTGTTCTGCCACAACTTCAAAGCCTCTAACTCTTCTTTCTTCAGTTGACTGTGGTCTCCAAAAGTAGGCTTCTTTTCTTCTCCTGTCACATATATCATTAAGTCCTTACTGATAAGTAAGGCTTCGCATTACCCATGCGGGATAGTTATCTCTGTCCAATATTTCAATAGAAATGTGATCTGCCATAATCTTCTTGTTTCTGTTACTGCCGGTGAGTATAACGTTAAAAGATTTTACCTTTTGTAAATCTTTACCCTTGAGAATGACTTCTGAACACTTCTCTGATGCCGTTTGTTGTTGATCACCTCAGCTTTCACCTTTCTTAAGGAGAATTCTTCACTTTCTCTTGTATCTTTACTTTGGTTTACTCTTGATAACCTTTTCTGCTCTTCAAAATCTTTTCTGCTCTGATACCACTTGTTGATGTTGTTGATATATTTAGGTAGTGATGTGTGTGAACACACTAGGACCGCCGGGGCACTTTTTCCCCTCTTTAGGAGGTTTTTTTCCCCCGGCTTGTATATACGCCTATTGCCATAATGGGATACTAATCTTTGTACATTCTCTAGTAATACATTCAGTATTGTGTGTTTGTGCTCCAAGCTTCTTCTTCTTCCTGGTGTTGTTGGCGTGCTTCTACAGACGTCTAACTCCAACAATTGGTATCAGAGCAGGTTGTCGCTTCATCTAGGGCATCGTCAACACCCCTCTGTTTGCAGTCTCAAAATCACACAAATTTTGGTGAGCATACTCAGCGTGTTTTCACTGAAATCGCGATCTGAGCTCGTTTCGGCCTCCGAACGCACTATCGTAGCGCTTGTGTAGGCTATTTTGTCTTTTTGTGCCAAAGGTATATACCAGTTTCTGTTTGCCAATTTAAGCGTCTCGAAGTCTGCTACACGTCTAGCAGAACTCGTCTAGGCAGTTCTGTTCAACTTTTTGAGATACAATCAATTTTTTGCATCAAGGTATTTTAGTCACCGGCCATGGCTGAAAGCAGTGATGTATTCTGTATGTTGGCTATTGAGGATAAGTTGGATGGCACCAACTACCCATTATGGGCTTATATGATGCGACATGTTTTGGTTGCAAAAGTATTGTGGAACATTGTGCAGGGTATTGAAAGACGTCTTGTTACACCTGTAACGACAGGTACTGCAAATACAGGTGCTGGAGCTGATGAAGATGGTATCGAAGATGATATTCTGCAGATTCATGTTCGTGCTGCTGTTTCTGTTGCACCTACTGTAGAGCAAATTCGTTGGGATGGCAGAGATGCCTAGGCACATGCATTGATAGCTTTGTCTGTCAAACGTGCCATTATTCCTCATATTCGCTCTTGTAGAACAGCTAGGGATGCTTGGGATACACTTACCACATTGTACCAAGCTAGGAATGAGGCTCGTGTTGCTTACCTCCGAAAACAGTTGGAGAGTGAGCACATGAATGAAGGTGATTCTATGGACAGTTTCCTAACGAAGATCAAAGATTTGAAGGAACAGTTGATTTCTGTTGATGAGGTTATACCAGATAGCTCACTTGTGCAGACCGTTCTGAATGGTCTTCCTGATTCATATCAGAGTTTTGCTTCTACTCTTCGGTTGATGATGAAAGGCAATCTGAATGCCTTATCATTTGAGGAGTTAGTCTCTGTTCTGTTGCAGGAAGATCAATCCAGGCAGAACAGGTCCATTATGCGTGTTGTAGATCAAGCTTTCCTAGCTAGTCAGAAGGGCAAAGGAAAATGGAGCTCTTCTACTAGTAAGCAGAAATCTGCAAATGTTGCACATTCGAAGAACCAGGATAAAGATGAGAAGAAATCAGAAAAGCAGAAATTGTTTTGCAAGTACTGTAAAGCGAATGATCATATCATAAAGAACTGTCCAAAACTGGCTGCAAAAGAGGCAAATAAAAAGGAGGCAGGAATGGTTGTTGCAGAAGCCTCTACACCAAAAACAGAGTCTGCTAATCTTGTGCAAGAAGAAGAATGGGTGTTTACTACTGTTTGCAATTCTGACCCATCTTCTCATGAGCAGTGCATGTCTGTAGTGGACTCAGATGTTTGGTACTTTGGCGATGGGGCGACCAAACATATTACCTCGCAGCGCAGTTTCTTCTCTTCACTCGAGCCTGCCCCTACAGGGAATACTGTCACATGCGCCAACAACTCCTCTTATCCTGTTATGGGAGTTGGTAAGATCATTGACTACTGCTGATGGTAGTTCTTTCACCTTGTCTGATGCTTTATTTGTGCCAGGGATCAAGAAGAATTTGTTATCAGTTTCTGCATTAGCCAAGATTGGCTTGGTTGTGAAATTCGTTGATGAGAGGTGTACAAATCATGATCTATCAAATGGCGATGTGATTATTGCTTCTGGCATTTTATGTCGTGGGTTGTATAAGCTCATAGACTATGAAAGATCTCTGAATGATTCGGCATGTGCAGTTCATGATTCTCAGTCTATGTCAGATGCAAAGCTTTGGCATGCACGCTTTGGTAATCTGAATTTTGCTAGTTTACTACACCTACAGAAAACTGATATGGTGTCTTCTTTGCCCAAGCTTGAGGCACCTGGAAAACATGTATGTGAAAGCTGTATTTTGGGCAAAATGCAGCGTTCCTCCTTTCCAAAAGATGGTTCAGTTCGGGCTACACAGAAATTGCAGCTTGTACATAGTGATGTCTGTGGTCCTATGCAAACACCCTCTTTTGGGAATTACCTTTACTTCGTGACTTTCACTGATGATTTTTCCAGGCATGCATGGGTATATCCACTCAAAGCAAAGTCCGAAGTGTTCATGTGCTTTAAACAGTTTTTGGTTTTGGCTGAAAATCTGTCAGCATGTAAAATGGGCACCCTCCGTTCTTATCGAGGGGGGGAATATATGTCTTCTGATTTTAATGCATTTCTGGATGAACGTGGGATAAAACACCAGTGTACAGTGATGTACACTGTACACTGGTGATGTCTGTGATGTCTGTGGTCCTATGCAAACACCCTCTTTTGGGAATTACCTTTACTTCGTGACTTTCACTGATGATTTTTCCAGGCATGCATGGGTATATCCACTCAAAGCAAAGTCCGAAGTGTTCATGTGCTTTAAACAGTTTTTGGTTTTGGCTGAAAATCTGTCAGCATGTAAAATGGGCACCCTCCGTTCTTATCGAGGGGGGGAATATATGTCTTCTGATTTTAATGCATTTCTGGCTGAACGTGGGATAAAACACCAGTGTACAGTGCCCTATACACCTCAACAGAATGGAGTTGCTGAACGAAAGAACAGGTCACTCATGGAGATGGCGAGGTGCATGGTCAAGAGTTAGGCTTTACCACATAGTTTCTGGCTTGAGGCTATCATGTGTGCAGCATATGTACTGAATAGGTGTCCCACTAAAGCGCTGCAGTCTATCACTCCATATGAGGCTTGGCATGACCGCAAGCCATCTGTTGCTCATCTGCGTGTTTTTGGTTGTTTGGCATATGCATTAGTGCTTGAACAACATCGTAGAAAAATTGGATGATAAGGAAGTAAAATGTATTTTTGTTGGGTACAGTTCGGAAAGTAAAGGCTATCGTCTGTATCATCCACATACTAAACGCATTCTGGTTAGCCGTGATGTTGTCTTTGTGGAAGATGCTATTCAGCCATTGCTTTCATGTACTAAGGAGACATCTGTTAGCTCCAAAGACATGTATGATACGTTGATGCCTCTTTTTACAGGTGGGCAGTCTAGTGTTGGTCCTAATGAGGCAACTTCTCAGCCTTTGCAGGTTTCATATGATGATGCAGATCATTCTATTTCTGATGCAGATTTACATGATGCACTTGTTGATGAGAGAGCTGATATTGAGCAGGCAAAAACTATGCCAAAATGGCTGGTGCAGACTTTGCGTGACAGCAAATTAGATGCACCTTTGTCATATCGTACTCGTTTAGGCTCTCAAAGTGCCTCCTTTGCATCAGATTGCTATGCTATGGCTGCGTCCAGTCTCTATGATGAGAATGAGCCTGTTTCTTTTGATGAAGCACAGAATTCAGAAAATTGGATGGTTGCCATGTAATTTGAATATGATGCTATAATGAAGAATGGTACATGGTCTTTATGTGACTTGCCTCCTGGCAAGAAGGCCATTGGCACTAAGTGGGCATACAAGCTGAAGCCAAAACCTGATGGTACAGTTGACAGGTATAAGGCTAGGCTTCTTGCAAAGGGTTATGCGCAGGAAAGAGGCATTGATTTTGATGAGACCTTTGCACCTACATGCCGTATGACCACTGTTCGGAGCATTTGTGCACTTGCAGCCCATCATGGTTGGAATGTACATCAGTTGGACATTAAAACAGAATTTCTGAATGGTGACTTGCATGAAGAAGTGTATGTTTTTTAGCCCCATGGCTTTGTGCAGAAAGGGCATGAAAACCAGGTGTGCAGGTTAAAGAAGGCATTATATGGTTTAAAGCAAGCACCACGTGCTTGGAATGAGAAGATACATGCCTATCTGGTTGCACATGGTTTTGAGAACAGTCCAACTGAAAGCACCTTATATGTTAAGCATGCTAATGATGTGCTTCTGATCATTGTTGTCTATGTTGACAACATGCTACTCACTGGTCCTATTGAGAAGCATATTGCTGATTTCAAGGCTGATTTGCATGCCTCATTTGAGATGTCTGATTTGGGGCATTTGCATCACTATTTGGGCATTCAGTTTATGCAATTTGATGGTGGAATGGCTTTGTGTCAAACGAAATATATTGACACATTATTGCAGCGTTTTGGCCTTGAAGACTGTAAGCCTATTGCCAGTCCTATGGAGACACGTTTACGATTGAGTCTTCATGATGCTGGAGATGCATTTGATGCTGTTCTCTACCAACAGGCTATTGGATGCTTGATTTACTTATGCATTACTCGGCCAGATATTCAGTTTGCTGTCTCACAGATGAGCAGGTTTATGCATTGCCCAGGAGTCACGCATTGGAAGACGGTTAAGCGCATCTTTCGCTACTTGACTGGTACTCGGCTACTTGGGTTGTTTTATCCCAAGGGGGGATCACTACTGCCAGATTTGCATGCTTTTTCTGACTCAGATTGGGCTGGTTGCTATGACACTCGTGTGTCCACCAGTGGTTTTTGCTTCATGCTTGGTAGCTCATGTATATCTTGGTTGAGCAAGAAGCATCCTACTGTGGCCACTTCCAGTTGTGAGGCTGAGTATAGGGCAGCTTTCACAGTGACTGTTGAGTGTGTGTGGCTCACACGCCTTATTGCTGATTTGGGTGTTGGCCAGTCCTCTGCCACCACCATCTTCACTGACAGTCAGAGCGCATTGGCAGTTGCGAGGAACCCTGTGTTCCATGCTCGCACTAAGCACATTGAGGTGCATTATCACTATGTCAGGGAGAGGTTCTCTGCTGGGGAGATCAGCTTGGCATATGTGCCCACGCAGGAGAACATTGCAGACCTTTTCATGAAGGCTCTGCCTAGGGAGAAGTTTGAATCTTTTTGCAAAGCTTTGGGCGTCCTTCCTTTTGTGGAGTGATTTCCACATAGCTTGGCACTTCCTTACACATGAGTGCCAGCTCCTTGTTCACCGCATCACTCCCAGGGGGGATTTGTTGATATATTTAGGTAGCGATGTGTGTGAACACACTAGGACCGCCGGGGCACTTTTTTCCCTCTTTAGGAGGTTTTTTTCCCCCGGCTTGTATATACGCCTATTGCCCTAATGGGCTACTAATCTTTGTACATTCTCTAGTAATACATTCAGTATTGTGTGTTTGTGCTCCAAGCTTCTTCTTCTTCCTGGTGTTGTTCGCGTGCTTCTACAGACGTCTAACTCCAACAGATGTCGACACGACAAGAAGCTTGACAAACTAAGCTGCGGAATTTTGCCGTGTCACAACAAGAACTAAGCTAGAGTGATATTAGAACACCTCTATAATCATCAATAGCTTAGCAACCTTTCTGTAACTGAAAACTTTATAACTGTGTTTAGTGAAATTCAAAAATTCACTTTACAGGAAACTTCGCCTTTTCTTCGGGCTTCAATACTGATCTGGTTTACTTCAAAACTTTACAATTCTATGTTGATACTGTTAAATAATCTTTCATCCACTTAACTATACCAAAACTGTGTTTTAAACTCATTGGAATATCACCAGAACTTCATCGGACTTTTAGCGGACTGTCACCGTAATCTCATCGTAATTGTACTCGAATGTTACCAGAATCAACTGCAATTCTGTTTGTAGTTACTTCAAATGATTGTAATTGAAGTAAGGAAGTAATACCTAAGCTTCCTTCAGTGAATGAACTTTATCTCAAGCTTGAGGAAAAACTTCACTAGTTCTAGATGTCTTTACGGTCAGACTTAGTATTGTGCGTACATGTCCCGTTTCACAAAATTCTTTTGATCAGTTTGTAGTTGAGACTACTAGCTTCAAGTTAAGCTATTGCTCATGAAAAACTTTACACTGTACTACAAGATCTAACTTACAGAAGTGCCGTAAAACTTGTACTGAGAAAACTGTAACTGTTAACTAACTTTCATAGGAATATGAAATCACTTAGATTTCTTCACACAAGAAATATGCACTCAAACTTTCCACACAAACATGTGTTTTCTATTAGAGAAGATGTGTACAAAATGGCTTGGCCTCAATTTGCTCATAGCCATGGAAAACTCTCCTATGCTGAGTAGTTTCTCCTTACCATCTCTCTTAGATGAATACCCGACTGTTCAGGTTCTATACATACGTGCACTTTCTAAGCCTCTTCTCTCCGGCTATCTTAGGCTCACTCAACCTCTCCTTACAATCTCTATCTAAACACTCTCTCAACTCTTTTATATACATTT
The DNA here is from genome assembly GCA_020310875.1 of Ceratopteris richardii. Lineage (NCBI taxonomy): Eukaryota > Viridiplantae > Streptophyta > Polypodiopsida > Polypodiales > Pteridaceae > Ceratopteris > Ceratopteris richardii. The sequence continues at coordinate 70,850,765 of CM035429.1, read as the reverse complement.
TGATCCGAGATTCAAAAAACTCGTAATTCTGGAAGTTTCTACGTTGTATATTACAGGCATGAATTTGTCCCTTCAATAAGGCTTTGATTTCTCTGAATGCTTTGTTTCTGCTTTTCTTTGTCTTTCTTTATCCTTCATACATCTTCAGGTCTTTATGTCTAATTAGTGAGTGAATCTCCAACAATAGGGATGCCTCTAAGCTATAGAACTGGATTAAAAATAAGTGACTTGCATTCCACCCCTCCAAATTCTCTTGGTAAGAAATTTTATTTGTACCAAAGTCAATTTTCTGGTCTCGCACAGTTTTTAGCGAGAGATTTTGTTCTTGTGTCCTAGAAGCTTTCTGACCTGGCAATCTCTCACCAAGATTCTGAGCTTACAAAGGCAAATCAACTCAAAACAAGCATTACTTGGAGAAACAATTGGTTGTTCCTCTACTTTGTGGAATGTCATTGAAGAGGAAGCGCTCTAGAAAATTATGGAAAGAAATATGTGATCAACTTTGATGGCCATCCAAAAGAGTGGTCAATTTAAAAATCCTCTCTACATGTTGGGTACAAGAATATGTAATTGTAAAAAAGCTCCGCCATTTAGGCACCATAGGATATTCCTCTTAAAAAAGAACAAGATTAAAATCATGTGTATCGCTTATGAGGGAAACAAAAAAATCAGTAAACTTCTTAGTAACTCTCTGCAAAAAGTTTATCACCCATTGAAACTTAGCTATTCTGCCTGTTTTGGAAGTGCTCTACCCCTACTTTGTGGGATATAGGGGATCCCATGCGCATTAAGCCCATTCACTATACATTTTTTCTCTTATTGATTCAAGCTTGGGAGAAGAGACTCCAGCCCAACTTCCTTTTGAGAAAAAAGATTTTTTTTTTTATTGGGATTGCACAAAATAATGATTTTTAACCGGATTTAATTGGGGGTGGAAAAATAGAGTAATTACTTAATCACCCCTATTGCAAGCTCTACACATTCATCTTTCACATTCAAGCTCTACACATAGTCAATTGAAAGGATTTAAGAGCTTGGCTTCGAAAGACTCCTCCCCTTTAGACAAGATTCGATATTGAGATAATTAAGAAAATAAACAAAATGTATAGACTTAATGATTTTGGACTTGGCATCCGTTATAAGACCTCTTCTCTTACAAACATATATTCTTTTGTGATTTGTTCTGTAGTTGATGTGTAAAATGGAGAAGAGGATTTATAACTCTACCTCTAATAGAGGAGTATGCCAACACTTATGTCTTGTAGCCCCTTGGTTTCTATTGTTGGTGTAAGTTACAAGCCTACACATTCGGCTTGGAAGTTATCATGAAGACTTCACATGTGTGAAGAATCATAGGAACACATGCTAGTAGTTTAATTACCACTTTACCTCATGTAAAAGTCCAAATGACTTGGAATCTTTTTGTAATCACCTACCTAATTGATTCGTGGAAAATTAGATCACTTGATTGATAGAATATCTCGAATCTTTTAGATGCTTGATTAAAGGAAGCCAAGAATTTGAATTTGAATTCGAATTCCTATTCACTTCTTATAAAAGGTGTACTTGAAAAGTCGCGGTGAGATTTGACTCCATTCCCAAGGCCAACTCTACTGAGTTTGAGTGTGTGTGAGGACTATACCATAGCCTACACCTCTCTACACCATTTGGCATTGCTAGTCATACAAATGGGATTGTATACCAATGTGAATTAATAGATACATTTACATCTATCATCTCTATGTTCTCTGATTGTCTACTTCAAAGTCTGTCAACTTGTCAAGGGCATATCTCAGTCATTACTCCACCAAATTCAGTGATTCAAAGCTTGTTGGATTCAGCTCAAAGTCATCTACGCTGACAAAGTTTGAAGTGATTTCATTCAGCCAATTCAGAGAAATCGTCGTCGAGGTGCTCACTGGTCTATCTCTGTAACACTCCTAAAAAGTCGGGGGTATTCCAAATTTTGCTAAATTAATTTCTCTTAGCATAGTTCATCATTTTGCATCATTCCACTTGCAAATGGTATCTTACTAAGCTAATTGAATATCCCTAGAAGGAATTTTATCAATTGCTGTTGTGCTGGTCACACTGAGCAAAACTCTGAGCAGGTGTCAAGCTCAAATTAGAAGGTTTTCTTGAGTTTGTGAACTACAAAGTTGTCTGTTTTTATTCAATCACTACATATATTATTTCCAAAGAACATAGGCCATTTCTTGGTGTCAATTGGAAGCTAAGGGAGTCTACTAATCAACTCTGAAACAATAGAGGGCTGGTGCAAAGCAGGTTTAGCAGCATCTACTCACTTTCCTAGATTATCCATCCATCTTTCCCAACATCTATAACCCTATAACTTTTGTATCTTGATTGTATCTTAGATGTCCTTACCAGTTGTGTCTAGTTTTCTTCTATATCCTTCTCCCTCAGCCTTGATGCCCCCTTTTTTATGATGTAAATCTGATTCTATAATGTTTTGAAAGTATTGAAATATACATTTTTCTTTAAAAACATAATTAAGAAAAGAGTTTAGTGAAGCACTTTGGGTTTGAAGTATAGAATTAAATAATTTTATTGCTATAGATATTGTATTTCTTTTTTCATTTATGAATATAGTACTTTTGGGGACAAGATTAAAGACATAAGTTAGGTTAGAAAACTATTATTTTATTGGAGAAATCAATTAGAATTCAGCCTCTTGGAAATTATAATGTCTAAACTAATATATTGAATCTTGAAATTTATTCTACATATCTTGCTAATTTAGAACCTGAAAGTGTCAAGGATTCACTTTTTGAAGTGGAGAATACCTTTTCATCTCTTTTAAACTATAATTTCATTAATATACCCCCCATTATAATAAAAATAAAACTTAATATCTTACGAAATATCCCAATTGAACATAGAGAGTATGTGCTTTTAGCATTGCATCGATCTTCTAACTTCTGAGTAACTTGTTAATAATTTCATTTATTTTGCACTACAAAAGCACATGTCTGGTTATATTGAGACGATTTCATTAGAAGTTATTTTTAATAGTCGATTACCTTAAAAACAAGGAATTAGATATAGTTAAGCATGTGTAATTAAAACCCTAGGAAAAAAAGAATACTTGAATACTCTCACGAAATATTCAGAAATGATTTATAGAGTTTTAAAAGGGCAAAGATCTTAGAATCTCATATATCTAAGGTGTACTATATACTTTTAACTCGTAATAAAGAAGGCTAGTATATTTATATTAGTTTGAAGACTATCTAAAATCTTAGGCATTCTTTATATGTCAATATTAAAAAAATCAAACATATGCATGCACCGGACACCATAAATAACAAAGAGTTTTGAATGAAACCGAGGACCATGATCTAATACTAAAATATTATTAATTTGATCTATAGGATTGTTCGTTGTGGTAACAAATCTTCTAATCGGCACTATTTTCACAATAAATTATCTCGAATAATAATCTTTTAATCAAATAATAATAATTTTTATACCACCAAATTGCAAACCACTAACCAACCTCACTTGATACCTATGTGAAAAACTAGTAAACCTAAACTTGAGCATAAAAGATTAATATTATGAATCATGTAAATGAATCAACAGGTGTACCAAACCATTAAACGAATCAAAAGGTGTACCAAACATCTCTACCATGATTCCATAACATCTCTACGAACATAAAAGATTTCATAAACGACATGAGTATCAAAATAATACTATACAAATGATGTTGTTCTCACACTACAAGATGCTTCTATCACATGAATGGGATATCGCAACTATGTCTCTTTCAAGGCCATGGAATGTGGCCCTAATGAGATGCATACTTGAAGGGATATCACAACTATGTCTCATGCAAGTCCACAGAATGTGACCCTAATGAGATGCATACTTGAAATGAAAAAGTCTTAGAATGAGTGCAAGAGACAAGTTTGTGCAATAAGCACATGATTCTCACATGAAGAGATTTTGCCTTCAACCATTGAAGCTTCTCCAAATATGACAAGAATGCTCCCTCCAAATCTAATACTAGAGTTTTCAATACACCTTGTATGGTCACGGAGGATGCTCGTGGCTCGAACACCCATATTTGCATATTCTTTGTAGCTCGGGTTTGGAAATAAAAGCAAAGCCACCCAATTTGGGGTTTCGAATGACCTTTGCCCATATTTTTGTGAAGTGGAAGACACTTAATGCATTTTTTACTCCCAAAGGGATGCCTCTAAGCTATATAAATGGATTAAAAATAAGTGAGTTGCATTCCACCCCTCATAATTCTGTTGATAAGAAATTTTATTTGGGGACTATACTAAAGTCAATTGCTTGGTCTGGCACATTTTTTAGTGAGTCAATTGGAAGAATTTAGGAGCTTGGCTTCGAAAGCACTCCTCCCCTTTTAGACAAGATTCTATATTGAAATAATTACGAAATTTAAAAATAATGTGTATACTTAATGATTTTGGACTTGCCATCCGTTGTAAGACCTCTTCTCTTACAAAGATATATTTTTTTGTGATTTGTTCTCTAGTTGATGTGTAAAATGTAGAAGAGGATTTGTAACTCTATCTCTAATACAAGAGTATGCCAACACTTATGTCTTGTAGCCCCCTGGTTTTCGTACCCTTATAATTTTTGTATCTTGATTGTATCTTAGATGTCCTTACTAGTTGTGTCTAGTTTTCTTCTATATCTTGCTCCATCAACCTTGATGCCCCCTTTTTTATTACGTAAATCTGATTCTACAATGTTTTGAAAGTATTGAAATATAGAGTTTTCTTTAAAAACATTAAGAAAAGAGTTTATTGAAGCACTTTGGGTTTGAAGTATAGAACTAACTAATTTTAATGCCATAAATATTGTATTTCTTTTTCCATTTATGAATATAGTATTTTTGGAGACAAGATTAAAGACATAAGTTAGGTTAGAAAACTATTATTTTATTGGAGAAACCAATCAGAATTTAGCCTCTTGGAACTTATAATGTCTAAACCAATATGGGTAAAAGCATTGTTAATGTGAACACTTTTTAGGAGTATTTATCACTTTTAAGCCCTTCACTTTTTAGCTATTTCAAAATCTTTTTAAATAGCGAAAAAATAAATTCATAAAATATCAATTTGCTAGATGTACGATCACTGCTCATGTGGCACCCCATTGGGTATCATGGCTAGAAAATCGATAGTAAATGTCATTATTCCTCACGTACTCCACAAGGTGGCGAGTCTATGGAGTTTGCGCCAGTGGAGCACAGAAGGTCTTCATGACTTTGTTAGTCATGAGAGAAAGCTACCATCAAGGAAGTTGTTCCATCACACGATGAAGGTGAAATGCAATCTCTGGGAAGGAGTATGAGCAGGTATGGGGTCTAGCATCCATGCATGCAACATTTACTTGCTCGCATGGCTAGGAGTGATTTCTATGGTTCTAATGTAAGAGCCACTATTTTCGGCATGTGGCCAAATTCCATGTCCCTAAAAGAATGGCTTAACAACCATGACTCACTCATGTGTTGCATGATGTAATGATTCGCATGTATGTAACTCCTATATTGAATCATTAATACATACATAAGTTGTTGCGTGTATCTCTGTGTTATCTGCGAGCCTGTGTAGGACCCTTCTTTTCTGCATCCACGAACCACAAAGATATAGGGACTCTACATTTAATCTTTGATGCTATGACTGGAGTAATGGGCATGCATTTATGAAATAATTTGCCTTGTTGATGCAGGTGGATATATCCAACATATCCAAAAGTGTTAGACCACAACATATTCTACCAGAAAAAAGAGTATTTTCACATCTTTTATGGCCTGTCTATCGCTCGTATAGATCCAAGTACTATATCAGAAAAATCAGTTAGTGAGGCAAACTGGTTTTCTGTCTTCAAGGTAACTCGACTCAAGGGGAAGATGAAAATTAAATATGTCAGGCAAGAGTTATATGATGCACTGATGGTCTTACATCAGAAAGTCTACCAGGAGGTACCAACAAACTATGAATTGTTTGTACAGTTTGCTAGAGCCTTTGCATTTGAAAAATATACCACTGCTCAAACATCAAAATATCCAGCTATGTACCAAGTGGCATGGGTTGTAGTCGCAGAAGCTTCTATTGAAAGATGCAGGAAGATGGGTACATTGCAGTCGAAGATGCAAAGGTTTTACAGTTGTTTGAATGATGATGCTTCACCACTTTTAGAGCCTTTGGATGCGAACTTGCAGGAAGAGAAAGAAGATGTTGAGTTATATGCTCGACAAGGTACAGTAGTTGCTGCCATAAGGTGAGTGGAGGGTACTAAGGTTATACGTACTTTAGAATTGTTAATTGATAGTGAAAAGAATAAGTTGGATAGGGTCAAGCTTGATTTGGATCAAGCCAAGCTATCAAAGGCTGTTGAGTCTAAGGTGACTACAACAGTCATTGAGATGAGAAAAAAGTTACAGGTATCCAGGGATGAATTGAAATGTGATATGGGAATGTCTCGTGAGAGGAGGATTCAGTTGGAGATGCAAATTCACATATTGTTCATCTCGAGTTGTTAGGGGTTGAGCCAGATGAGAATGCCAAGGTGCCTGAACTAGAGGTAATATTTAGCTTTATCGACATTAGTTGGAACATTTTTCTAAGGTTCAATATTGATCATTTGGATTGTTACAAACACACACTGAATATAAGTTGCATGAGAATCGGCTAAAGAGTGGAAATTGACATCTATCCTTTGCAAAGAACATGTTGAGCATGATGGATTCAAATAAATTATCACCATTATTGCCATTACCTCCCCTAGAGTTACCATCATCCCTCTTACTTAGTGTTTCATCCATGTGCATAGCATGTGGTTTGAATATTGAGAAGAGGGACAGTTTTATAGTGCACCTTATGCCATGCAACCATGCATATTACTATATTTGTTTTGTAGCACATTGTCGTGTGTCAGTCAACTGTTTAGGACCTAAATGTGGTGATGAAATACCAGAACATGTGCCACAAACAATCACAAAATTCCTTGATGGTGGATTCAACTTTCACAGAGGTAAGCTTGTCCTGTTGATTAATATTAATAATATTACTTTTTATCCATGGTTGTGGCTTCTTGGTTAGTTGTTTGTAACTAGATATTACTAATTAGGTTGCTACTTGTTACCTATTACTAAGTAGTTGGTTCTTAGTTACTTGTTACTAAGTATCTATTACTAATTAGTTTATTACTAGTTACAGAGTTGTTGATTCTCGGTAACTTGTTAGTATCTATTACTAATTAGCTTGTTACTAGTTAGCTATTATTAGGTTACTAAGTTATTACTAATTTTCTTGTTAAGAATCATCTATTACTAAGTAGCTGGTTCCTAGTTAGCCGTTAGTAATTAGCTATTACTATTTAGCTTGTTACCAGTTAGTTATTACTAAGTAGCTAATCCTTGGTTAGTTGTTTGTAATTAGCTTTTACTAATTAGCTTGTTACCAGTTAGCTATTACAAAGTAGATGATTCTTAGTTAGTTGTTAGTACTCAACTATTACTACTAAGCTAGTTACTAATTAGCTATTACTAATTAGCTATTACTAATTAGCTATTACTAATTAGTTATTACTAATAAGTTAGTTACTAATTAGCTATTACTAAGTATATGGTTATGATTAGTTTTTTGTAACTAATTAGCATGTTACTAATTATCTATTACTAAGTTGCTAACTTTGGGTTACTTGTTAGTAATTAGCTATTAATAATCAAATTGTTACCAATTACCTATTACTAAGTAGTTGGTCATTAGTTCGTTGTTAAAAATAGTTATTAATATATTAGTTTGTTACCAATTAGCTATTAATAATTAGCTATTACTAAGTAGCTATTACTAAGTAACTATTACTAAGTAGTTATTACTAAGTAGCTATTACTAAGTAGCTAATTCATCATAGCTATTACTAATTTGCTATTACTAAGTAGCTATTACTAGGAAGCTGGTTCTTAGTTAGCTTATTAGTAAGTTATTATTAATTAGCTTTTTACTAATCACCTATTACTAATTAGCTATTACAAATTAGCTATTAGGAATTAATATTTAGTTTGTTAGTAATCAGCTATTACTAAGTAGCTATTACTAAGTAGCTATTACTAATTAGCTATTATGAATTAACTGTTGATATATTTAGGTAGTGATGTGTGTGAACACTCTAGGACCGCCGGGGCACTTTTTTCCCTCTTTAGGAGGTTTTTTTCCCCCGGCTTGTATATACGCCTATTGCCCTAATGGGCTACTTATCTTTGTACATTCTCTAGTAATACATTCAGTCTTGTGTGTTGTGCTCCAAGCTTCTTCTTCTTCCTTGTGCTGTTCGCGTGCTTCCGCAGACGTCTAACTCCAACAATTGGTATCAGAGCAGGTCGTTGCTTCTTCTAGGGCGCCGTCGACACTCCTCCGTTTGCAGTCTCAGATTCGCACAAAATTTGGTGAGCATACTCAAGGTGTTTCCGAGATCAAAACAGCTTTGCTTTGTGGTGCCGAAATCGCGATCTGAGCTCGTTTCGGCCTCCGAACGCACTATCGCAGTGCTTGTGCAGGCTATTTCGTCCTTTTGTGCCAAAGGTATATACCAGTTTCTGTTCGCCAGTTTAAGCGTCTCGAAGTCTGCTACAAGTCTAGCAGAACTCGTGTGGGCAATTCTGTTCAACTTTTTGAGATACAGTCAATTTTCTGCATCAAGGTATTTTAGTCACCGGCCATGGCTGAAAGCAGTGATGTATTCCGTATGTTGGCTGTTGAGGATAAGTTGGATGGTACCAACTACCCATTATGGGCTTATATGATGCGACATGTACTGGTTGCAAAAGGATTGTGGAACATTGTGCAGGGTGTTGAAAGACGTCCTGTTACACCTGTAACGACAGGTACTGCAAATACAGGTGTTGGAGCTGATGAAGATGGTGTCGAAGATGATATTCCGCAGATTCCTGTTCGTGCTGCTGTTTCTGTTGCACCTACTGCAGAGCAGATTCGATGGGATGGCAGAGATGCCCAGGCACATGCATTGATAGCTTTGTCTGTCAAACGTGCCATTATTCCTCACATTCGCTCTTGCAGAACAGCAAAGGATGCTTGGGATACACTTACCACTTTGTACCAGGCTAGGAATGAGGCTCGTGTTGCTTACCTCCGAAAACAGTTGGAGAGTGAGCACATGAATGAAGGTGATTCGATGGACAGTTTTCTTACAAAGATCAAAGACCTGAAGGAACAATTGATTTCTGCTGATGAGGTTATACCAGATAGCTCACTTGTGCAGACCGTTCTGAATGGCCTTCCTGATTCATATCAGAGTTTTGCCTCTACTCTTCGATTGATGATGAAAGGCAATCCGAATGCCTTGTCATTTGAGGAATTAGTCTCTGTTCTGTTGCAGGAAGATCAGTCCAGGCAGAACAGGTCCATTATGCGTGTTGCAGATCAAGCTTTCCTGGCTAGTCAGAAGGGCAAAGGAAAATGGAGCTCTTCTACTAGTAAGCAGAAATCTGCAAATGCTGCACAATCGAGGAACCAGGATAAAGATGAGAAGAAATCAGAAAAGCAGAAATTGTTCTGCAAGTACTGTAAAGGAAATGATCATATTATAAAGAACTGTCCAAAACTGGCTGCTAAAGAGGCAAAGAAGAAAGAGGCTGGAATGGTTGTTGCAGAGGCCTCTACACCAAAAACAGAGTCTGCAAATCTTGTGCAGGAAGAAGAATGGGCGTTTACTACTGTCTGCAGTTTTGACCCATCTTCTCATGATCAGTGCATGTCTGCAGTAGACTCAGATGTTTGGTACTTTGACAGTGGGGCGACCAAACATATTACCTCGCAGCGCAGTTTCTTCTCTTCACTCGAGCCTGCCCCTACAGGGAATACTGTCACATGCGCCAATAACTCCTCTTATCCTGTTATGGGAGTTGGTAAGATCATTCTGACTACTGCTGATGGTAGTTCTTTCACTTTGTCAGATGCTTTATTTGTGCCAGGGATCAAAAAGAACCTGTTATCAGTTTCTGCATTAGCCAAGATTGGCTTGGTTGTGAAATTCGTTGATGATAGGTGTACAGTCCATGATCTCTCAAATGGCGATGTGATTATTGCTTCTGGCATTTTATGTCGTGGGCTGTATAAGCTCATAGACTATGAAAGATCTGTGAATGATTCGGCATGTGCAGTTCATGATTCTCAGGCTATGTCAGATGCAAAGCTTTGGCATGCACGCTTTGGTCATCTGAATTTTGCTAGCTTGTTACGCCTGCAGAAATCTGAAATGGTGTCCTCTTTGCCCAAACTTGAGGCACCTGGAAAACATGTTTGTGAAGGCTGTATTTTGGGCAAAATGCAGCGTTCTTCCTTTCCAAAAGATGGTTCAGTTCGGGCTATGCAGAAATTGCAGCTTGTACATAGTGATGTCTGTGGTCCTATGCAGACACCCTCTTTTGGAAATTACCTTTACTTCGTGACTTTCATTGATGATTTTTCCAGGCATGCATGGGTATATCCACTCAAAGCAAAGTCCGAAGTGTTCATGTGCTTCAAACAGTTTTTGGTTTTGGCTGAAAATCTGTCAGCATGTAAAATGGGCACCCTCCGTTCTGATCGAGGGGGGGAATATATGTCTTCAGATTTTAATGCATTTCTGGCTGAACGTGGGATAAAACACCAGTGTACAGTGCCGTATACACCTCAACAGAATGGAGTTGCTGAACGAAAGAACAGGTCACTCATGGAGATGGCGAGGTGCATGGTCAAAAGTCAGGCTTTACCACATAGTTTCTGGCTTGAGGCTGTCATGTGTGCAGCATATGTACTGAACAGGTGTCCCACCAAAGCGTTGCAGTCTATCACTCCATATGAGGCTTGGCATGACCGCAAGCCATTTGTTGCTCATCTGCGTGTTTTTGGTTGTTTGGCATATGCATTAGTGCCTGAACAACATCGCAGAAAATTGGATGATAAGGCAGTAAAATGTATTTTTGTTGGGTACAGTTCTGAAAGTAAAGGCTATCGTCTATATCATCCACAGACTAAACGCATTCTGGTTAGCCGTGATGTTGTCTTTGTGGAAGATGCTATTCAGCCATTGCTTTCATGTACTAAGGAGACATCTGTTAGCTCCAAAGACATGTATGATACTTTGATGCCTCTTTTTACAGGTGGACAGGCTAGCGCTGGTCCCAATGAGGCAACTTCTCAGCCTTTGCAGGTTTCATATGATGATGCAGATCATTCCATTTCTGATGCAGATTTACATGATGCACTTGTTGATGAGAGAGCTGATATTGAACAGGCAAAAACTATGCCAAAATGGCTGGTGCAGACTTTGCGTGACAGCAAATTAGATGCACCTTTGTCATATCGTACTCGTTCAGGCTCTCATAGTACCTCCTTTGCATCAGATTGCTATGCTATGGCTGCATCTAGTCTCTGTGATGAGAATGAGCCTGTTTCTTTTGATGAAGCACAAAATTCAGAAAATTGGATGGCTGCTATGCAATCTGAATATGATGCTATAAAGAAGAATGGTACATGGTCTTTGTGTGACTTGCCTCCTGGCAAGAAGGCCATTGGCACTAAGTGGGTATACAAGCTGAAGCGTAAACCTGATGGTACAGTTGACAGGTATAAGGCTAGGCTTGTTGCAAAGGGTTATGCGCAGGAAAGAGGCATTGATTTTGATGAGACCTTTGCACCTACATGCCGTATGACTACTGTTCGGAGCATTTGTGCACTTGCAGCCCATCATGGTTGGAATGTACATCAGTTGGACATTAAAACAGCATTTCTGAATGGTGACTTGCATGAAGAAGTGTATGTTTTTCGGCCCCGTGGCTTTGTGCAGAAAGGGCATGAAAACCAGGTGTGCAGGTTAAAGAAGGCGTTATATGGTTTAAAGCAAGCACCACGTGCTTGGTATGAGAAAATACATGCCTATCTGATTGCACATGGTTTTGAGAACAGTCCAACTGAAAGCACCTTATATGTTAAGCGTGCTAATGATGTGCTTCTGATCATTGTTGTCTATGTAGACGACATGCTGCTCACTGGTCCTCTTGAGAAGCATATTGCTGATTTCAAGGCTGATTTGCATGCCTCATTTGAGATGTCTGATTTGGGGCATTTGCATCACTATTTGGGCATTCAGTTTATGCAAGTTGATGGTGGAATGGCTTTGTGTCAAACGAAATATATTGACACATTATTGCAGCGTTTTGGCCTTGAAGACTGTAAGCCTATTGCCACTCCTATGGAGACACGTTTACGATTGAGTCTTCATGATGCTGGAGATGCATTTGATGCTGTTCTCTATCAGCATGTTGTTGGATGCTTGATTTACTTATGCATTACTCGGCCAGATATTCAGTTTGCTGTCTCACAGATGAGCAGGTTTATGCATTGCCCAGGAGTCACGCATTGGAAAGCGGTTAAGCGCATCTTTCGCTACTTGAGTGGTACTCGGCTACTTGGGTTGTTTTATCCCAAGGGGGGATCACTACCGCCAGATTTGCATGCTTTTTCTGACTCAGATTGGGCTGGTTGCTATGACACTCGTGTGTCCACCAGTGGTTTTTGCTTCATGCTTGGTAGCTCATGTATATCTTGGTTGAGCAAGAAGCAGCCTACTGTGGCCACTTCCAGTTGTGAGGCTGAGTATAGGGCAGCTTTCACAGCGACTGTTGAGTGTGTGTGGCTCAGACGCCTTATGGCTGATTTGGGTGTTGGCCAGTCTTCTGCCACCACCATCTTCACTGACAGTCAGAGCGCATTGGCAGTTGCGAGGAACCCTGTGTTCCATGCTCGCACTAAGCACATTGAGGTGCATTATCACTATGTCAGGGAGAGGTTCTCTGCTGGGGAGATCAGCTTGGCATATGTGCCCACGCAGGAGAACATTGCAGACCTTTTCACAAAGGCTCTGCCTAGGGAGAAGTTTGAAGCTTTCCGCAAAGCTTTGGGCTTACTTCCTTTTGTGGAGTGATTTCCACATAGCTCGGCACTTCCTTATACATGAGTGCCAGCTCCTTGTTCACCGCATCACTCCCAGGGGGGATTTGTTGATATATTTAGGTAGTGATGTGTGTGAACACTCTAGGACCGCCGGGGCACTTTTTTCCCTCTTTAGGAGGTTTTTTTCCCCCGGCTTGTATATACGCCTATTGCCCTAATGGGCTACTTATCTTTGTACATTCTCTAGTAATACATTCAGTCTTGTGTGTTGTGCTCCAAGCTTCTTCTTCTTCTTCCTTGTGTTGTTCGCGTGCTTCCGCAGACGTCTAACTCCAACATTAACTATTACTAATTATTACTTATTAGCTATTACTGATTAGCTTGTTACTAACTAGCTATTACTGATTAGCTAATATGAATTAGCTATTATGAATCAGCTATTGCGAATTAGTTACTATTAATTAGCTATTACTAACTAGCTATTACTAATTAGCTATTACTAATTAGGTATTATGAATTAACTATTATGAATTAGCCATTAATAATTATCTTGTTACTAAGTAGCTATTACAAAGTAACTAGTTCTTGGTTAGTTGTTTGTAATTAGCTATTACTAATTAGCTTGTTACTAATTAGCTATTACTAAGTAGCTGATTGTTCGATAGTTGTTAGTAATTAGCTATTACTAATTAGCTTGTTACTAATTCGCGATTATTAATTAGCTATTATTGATTAGTTATTACGGATTAGCTATTACTGATTAGCTATTATTGATTAGCTATTACTCATTAGCTATTATGAATTAACTATTACAAACTAGCTATTATGAATAACAACTACAGCAACAACTACAATAACAACTATCAAGGAGGCTATAAATCAAGGAAAGATTACAACAACTATACAAAGGAGAAAGAGGATTCTTTTTTTATTATGAATATGACTTCAAAGCCACGTATAAATGATGAGCATCTTTTCTACATTGACTCAGGATGCTCAAATCATGTGGCAGGCAATATAGCTCTTCTCTCTGACCTTGAGGAACCAAAGGGTAAGTATCAGGTACAAACAGGTGATGACACCAAGCACTCAGTGATCAAGGTAGGAAATTTTAAAACCTCTGATGGAAATAAGAATCTATTGAGCAGAGTTCTATATGTACCTACAATTATCAAGAATTTGATGAGTGTTGGACAGATTGTGGAAAAGGGTTTGCAGGTCCGGTTCACCAAATATGGAGCATTTGTGGAGGATCCCCAACAAGGATTCAAGAGAGTTTCCAAAGGAGAAAACACAGGTAGATTATTCACTTTTGAACTTGAGGATACAAGGAATATTGCACTTTATAGTTACAAAGACCAAACACTATCAGAGCTTAAAAGTTGGCATAAGAGATTAGCGCATATTGGTGAGAGAACTTTAAAACAAATATGTCGAGATCAAGGTGTGCTTGGCATACCTAATGTATCCAAGCAACACATCATCTATAAATGTGGTGCTTGTCTGTTTGGAAAATCCCACAGGTTATCCTTCTCAAGGAAAGGCTACATGCATGAGGACTACCTCGAGCTTGTTCATACATATGTATGGGGACCAAATAAGGATCCCTCAATTTTTGGATCAAGGTATTATGTATCTTTCATTAATGATTTCAGTAGGTGGACTATCTTGTATTTTATGAAGCCCAAAGATGAAGTATTCAGTTGCTTTAAAAAGTATCTTGCACTTGTTGAGAACCAAATAGGAAGAAGTCTATAGAGACTAAGGTCAGATGGAGGAGGTGATTACTTCTCAAATGAGTTTGATGCATTCTTGCAGGATAGAGGAATCAAGAGAAAAATTACAACAAGGTATATCCCTGAGCAAAATGGGGTGGCAGAGTGGAGAAATAGACTAATTGTTGAAACAGTTAGGTTAATGTTAACTGAGAAAAAACTACCTAATTACTTGTGGGCAAAAATTGTATCTACTGCTACTTATCTTGTAAATAGGTTACCATCCAAATCTCTTGATGGAATGACCCCATATGAAGCATGGCATGGTAGAAGACCTTCACTTGATCATTGCAGGATCTTTTGATGTGTTGCTTATGTGCATATCCCTTCTCAAACCAGAGGTAAGCTAGACCCTAAGGTAGACAAGTGCATCTTCATAGGGTATGACTTGAATCAGAAAGGATACAGGTTCTACAATCCTTCTAACAAAGTATTTATGGCCAGTAGAGATGTTGTCTTTGATGAGAATGACTCTTGGTTTGAAAGTGAATGCAGGAGAGTAAAGCTACCTTATGACTTGGAAGAGGAATTTCCAAGCCTCACCAAGGAGGGACCAAACCATATTGAAGACATAATTCAGACGATGAGGACATCATCAACCTAGAAGAATTCAAGGCATGGAAATCCAAAGGCAAAGTGAAGATGAAGAAGTTGGAAGATATACCTGAATCATCCAACCAAGCAATCAGAAGATCACAAAGGGAGAGCGAAAACTAATCAAATATGGGTATGACACTTCTTTAGTTACTTAACCATCATCATTTGTCATTTGAAGAACCATCATCATATGAAGAGGCAAGACGAGGACAGAATGGAAGGAAGCTATGGATGAGGAAATTGAAGCACTCAAGAAAAATGATACTTGGGAGCTAGTGTCAAAGAAAAAGTCTGTGAAGGTAATTGGTTCTAGATGGATGTATAAGATCAAGAGAAATTCTAATGGATCAATAAGTAGGTACAAAGCTAGACTTGTGGCTAAGGGTTTTGCATAAGCCCAAGGAATTGATTATGAAGAAATCTTCTCACCTGTGGCCAAAATGCCAACCATCAGGGTATTGGTAAGTGTGGCTACATCAAATAATTGGAACATGTATCAATTGGATGTAAAAAATGCATCTCTAAATGGATGGATTTCAGAGGAGGTGTACATGTCTCAACCTCCTGACTATGAGGATCCAAGCAAGGCAGCATATGTGTGTAAATTGAACAAAGCTCTTTATGGATTGAAGCAGGCACCTAGGGCATGGAACCATAGGTTCACTACATACCTTCAAGATCAAGGCTTCATCATGAGTAAAGAAGATACTTCTCTATTTAATAAAAGGAGTAATTCAGAGGTAATACACCTATGTGTATATGTTGATGATATCATACTCACAGGTAATGATGCTAATGGCATCAAGAAGATTAAGAATCAAATGATGCAGGAGCTCAAAATCAATGATCTAGGATCACTAAAGTATTTTCTTGGACTTGAGTTAGTCTATACTAACTCTGGAATTTACATTACTCAGAGAAGGTGTATGCAGGACATGTTAAAGTAGTTTCATTTGCAGGATGCCAAGGTAGCAATCACTCCAATGGAGGTAAACCAAAATTTAAGTGCTTATGAAGGTGATGTGCTTGAGAATATTGCAAGTTACCAAAGCATAGTGGGAAGCTTGAACTATGCTACATTGACAAGGATTGATATTGCTTATGGAGTAAGTGTTTTAAGTCAATTTTATGCACAAACCTAGGGCACCGCACTTGGAAGCTGCCATGAGGATTTTGAAGTACCTTAAGGGCACTCAAAACCAAGGATTATACTTTCCTTATACCTCAGATTTGGACATCAAGATATATTTAGATTCAGATTGGGCAGGTTGTAAAGATGATAGAAGGAGTACCTCACGATACCTATATTTTGCAGGGAATAAACCTATATCATGGTCCTCAAAGAAGCAACCTATTGTTGCTTTATCTTCTACAGAGGCAGTGTATAGAGGATTGGCCAATGCTACTCAAGAGGCCATATGGATCAGATTTTTATATACATATTTAGGTTTGCATACTACATCTCCAATGATTTTTGGAGATAATACAAGCTCATTACATCTTGCAGCAAATCCTATTTATCATGCTAGGACCAAGCATATAGAGGTCCACTATCATTATGTGAGAGAAAAGCTATTGAGCAAGGAAATTCAGTTGGCATATGTATCAACTAATATGCAATGTGCATACTTATTGACTAAAGCATTAGATGGTACAAAACTTTGCAGGTTTAAGTCTATGATTGGATTGGAGAACATTCAAGATGTGTAAACGAGAAGACCAAGCCAAGATGTTTTTCTTGACGGGGAGCTATTGGTGCAAATATCAAGCCTACACACTTGGCTAGATATAAAGATGTTATGTGCAAATGGTTGAGGACCCACGAGAACCATTGCTATGGATTCTTTACTTTGCTACCATTTGTAAAAGTCTATTTGACTTAGAAGAATATTTGTAGCTACCACTAAATTCCTAGAGTTTGTTAGATAGAAATGCTACAACCTCATTTGGAGAGAATATCTCCTAGATTAGAGGAACACTTTTAGTGGGAGCCAAAATTGAATTCAAATTCCACTTTTGAATGGAACATCTGATGAATGTAAAAGACACGTGGTAGAGATCACTACTATCTCGAGTTTTGTTGATCACATTGTAAGAGAGTAAGGCTCACATCATAGCCTACAGCTCTATCTATCATTGGGCATTGATCATCATGCCAAGGATCATGTACAACATTGTTTCATAATACAATAGATCATTCATTACATCTCTTCATCTCTCTATCATAGTCGCTTACAACAGGCATTTTGTATTGCTAATATCTGAGTGATTTCTCCACCAATTTCAAAGTTCTATAGCGTGTTGGAACTAACTCTAAGTCCTCTAAATGTTGACAAAGTTTGAAGACATTCTATTTTGTAGATTTGGAGAAAAGTGCGTCGAGGTGGTCACTGGTCAAACTCTACAGAGGTCCTAAAAAATCAAGGGTAATGATTTGATTGCTAAATTGATTGCTCTGTGTATAGTGCATCATTTCAAGTGATTCCACCTGGAATCATTAGCCCATTAAGCTAACTTGATATCTCCAAAAGGAATTTTCCTAATTCCTATTGTACTAGAAGCATTGAGATTAACAAGCACCAGGTATGTGAACAAAAATAGAAGGTTTTCATTGATTCTTAAAGTTGGAAGTAGTCTGTTTTGTATCAATCATTTCTCACATCATTTCCAAAGTACATAGGCACTTTTTTAGTGTCATTCAAAAGCTAAGAGGGCCTAAAACCCAACTCTGAATCAAAAGAGAGCTAGTACTAATCAAGGATTAGCAGTACCTACTCATTTCTTGGAGTGTCCATTCATCTTTCCCAACAAGTAGCTGGTTATTAGTTAGTTCTCAGTAATTAGTTACTACTATTTAGCTTGTTAATAGTAAGTTATTATTGAGTAGCTAGTTGTTGGTTAATTGTTTGTAATTAATTATTACTAATAATTTATCACTAATGAGCTTGTTACCAATTAGCTATTACTAAGTAGCTAGTTCTTAGTTAGTCATTAGTAATTATCTACTACTAATTAGCTTGTTAGTAATTAAATATCACTAAGCAGCTGGTTCTTCGTTAGCTATTTGTAATTAGCTATTACTAATTAGCTTCTACTAATTATCTATTACTAAGTAGGTGGTTCTTGGTTAGTTGTTTGTAATTAGCTATTACTAATTAGCTTGTTACTAGTTACCTATTACTAAGTAGTTGGTTCTTAGTTGTTAGTAATTAGCTATTACTATTTAGCTTGTTAAGAGTTCATTATTATTAAGTAGCTACTTCTTGGTTATTACTAATTATCTTGTTATCAATTAGGTATTACTAAGTAGTTGGTTCTTGGATGGTTATTAGTAATTAGCTATTACTAGTTAGCTTGTTACTAATTGGCTATTACTTAAAAGCCAGTTTCTTGGTTAGTTGTTTGTAATAAGCTATTTCTAAATAGCTTGTTACTAATTAGTTATTACTATTAGCTTGTTACTAGTTAGCTATTACTATTAGATTGTTACTATAAGTTACTTGTTACAAGTTCTTGTATAATCAGCTAAAATTATGAATTGATGATTGAAACTAGGATTACCTGAGATACATCAAGAAGGTGAATAGGATGCTCCAAATATTGATTTCTGCCAAGTCCACTCCTGCTTATATCCTTCTTATTTGGTGACACCCTGCTCTGTGTTGTCCAAAACATGATAATCAAGTGCTTGACCTCTTGTGTGATACATGTGGTACGTGTTGCCCTACCGGTTGCCTTTGAAAAACTATGATCAGACTCGAATGTACTTAACCGTCCAATCGTATCATAGACTACTTTCATGTTTACTCCCAATACCCTAGAAAGTCTTGAAATATTTATCTGATTTGTTGATGAATATGCATCACTATTTAGAGCCATCATCAATGTTGATCCCTTCAACACAAGGTCATCAGAATTCTTTCTCATTCTTTGCAGTGTATTCTGAAGATTGATGAAAAGGGCACATGTTACATGATCTTTGTTACTGCCCATTGCATCAAAAAGTTTCCCAATACATGGACTCTGCAACATCCTATTTAGTGCCTTGCTTTTATCTTAACAACATAAGTGTCTAGTTTGATTTTTAAAATACTTGATGATCTTATCCACAATGCCATCCAAGTTGCTTGAACTGCAATTAGCATTATCCTCCACATTAGTGCCCAACCTTGACGTTATTGTGTCTCTATATTTCCTTTTCTTTTCCTTCCAATAACATCTTAATGCTTGTTGATCACTATCCACTACTAGTATTGTATTAACTTCCATCAGTTCACTTGTCCGAGATTGCCCTACATCAACACACTACAAATGATGAAGAAACCATAAATACAATAACATCTACCACTCATCAATCCACTTTATTTTATTGACTTTACATTGAGTATGTTCATCTGATATCATTATGTGCTCAATCACTTATGTATGTAGACTTGTTATACTACTTTTAAACCTACAACAATCATCCAAAACCTTAGATGTTAGATACAATGAATGAACAATATGAAACTAAATGGACATTGTTAGGCATACTTTTAAACCTAGAACAATCATCCACAATCTCATATGTTAGTTGTATATAACTTCCCTTTTTTTTAGAGAACAAGAAAAAAGGAGGTTAATGAGGGAATTGTACAAAATGTGCAGGGGCCAAGAGCCCACACATCACCATAAAATCAATGTCATCAGTCTTTACAATGAGAAGCTGCACCATATTACCATACCCAATGTTGGCTTAAGTCAAGGTTTAGCTCTCTCAACCATTGCCAATGTAATTGGAAACACTGTTGCACAAAAAAGGTGTCATGCTTCTTGTCATCAAATATGAAGAAGTGGATTACCTTTTTACAAATGATCTCCAAACCAAAATATGTGATATGCACAAAAATAGTTATTTGTACAGACTCAGGACGTAGCACTCTCCAACATGTAGCACGCAGAAAAATAGTTATCAATATTCCCCACTCAAGACCTAGCATGCAGAAAAAATGCCTATAGTGATGGAGTCCCTCTCATTATTCCCACTCAACATGCAGCACACAGAAAAACCCGCAGACGAGATGAGGTACTGTGGTGTACTCTCCAACATGCTACACGCAAAAAAGCCCACTTCATGAATTCTCCACGTAGGGAGTTGGAAAAGTTTTCCTACTCTAGAACCCACAAAAATCGCCTCAAGCTTTATAATGTCTTTTTTGTCCCAAGGATACATGATGGTGGTGGCTTGCAAAGTGTTAAACGCGCTTTGCCGTCAAAGATGCGTTTAAGCTCTTTCGGGTTCTTGGGAGTGGAAGGGGTCTGCTAAACAAAGGCCCTATAACTTGATTTTCCCAATTAAATCATTCACTTCTCAGTACAATAATATTAAAAGCTCTGATAATACGAATTACTACCAATACTCCGATGGCTTCTCTCACAGACTTCCGACTCGTACACGAATTAATACTTTCTCAGTACCCGGCACACAAGGTAAACACTACCGTAGTACAGACTTACAGTAATTAACTTAACGGAACAGTGATTCAATACTTAACTTATTGTAAACATTATCGTAACCCAATCTTTATCGTATAGGTGCAAATAATCAAACAAAGACAGAAAGACACAGTATTACTCAGAATTCTCAAACACAACACTACGGGAACTCCACAGAACGTATCGCCCAGACAGACAGTCTGGCGATTCTTCTGGTCGTCCCCGAAGCGTTCTTTCATTGATGTATAAGTAGTTACAACTCTACGCAAAGACCTTTCAGTTCGTGCGGAATATGAAAAGTAAAGAATTACAAATGCCAATCCGGTGGCTTACACTGGCACGCACGGTGGACTTGAACCCGTAGAGATACAAAATTTTATGGCTCATCAACTATACCTTGAAGATACATTGTTCGGGCTAGCTTAAATGTTCTGGCAATTTTTTGCTTTAGCGAGTCTATCATTTTTTTCAGAATCTCTGGTTCTACGAGTTGAGCATCAGTTCTTACTGAACTTGTTGCAATTACCTGGCTCATCAAAATTTCTGCCTATGTTTGCAGAAAGGCTTCCTGCACATAAAAGTCATTTGTCAAAGCTGCATCCCGGTTCACTTTCATGTCTTGAATTTGTTTATCAACTCTAGATAATCTTTCTGCTTGAGCACCCAATTGGTTCTCTCTTCTCTCCAATTCTTGATTCTGAAATTGGATGGTCCGGTAATAAGCATCGCGCTCTCATTGAGTCCCTGCGACGTCCTTCTGGAGTTGAGCGACCAATGTCATCTGGTTTTTAAGAAGAGTATTTGCTTCAAACAAATTAGAATTTGTTCTCTGGAGTTCTTCATTAGTCTGTTTGGCTAAATCCGCCATTTCCTGTCCTCGCTGCACTACTTCATCTAATTGTACTCTAGTCTCTTCTAACAGATTTCCCAGTGCTATACGGGCATCTTCCTTATCCTGGAGTAACTGTTTCAATTGTATGATCTCTACATCAGCAGCACATAATAAATCATCTTTGGCGTTTACTTCAGCCAATGCAGCATCTCTTTGACTAATCATTGTTTCTTGTTCAGCAAGGCGAGCCTGTAACTGTTTAATCTGTTCGTGTAAAGCTTGATTTTCTGCTTTTACTACATCTATCTCTTCCTGGAGTGGATTAATATATGCCTCAAGAACATCGAATTTATGCTGGAATTCTTCTCTGAGATTATCAGTAACCTCTTTCATCTGTGCTGGTAGTTGTTGCGATAATTGGATCAACATATGACCCATGGATGCGAGCTCAACAAACATAGGAATTGAAGGAAACAGAAGAGGAGGACGTGGTTGAGATGAAGAAGCTGTCAGGAGTTGATGGGAATTGGGTGGAGAATAGTTAGGTGAAGAAGATGAGGAATTCGGTGCTTCAGGTACAATCGGTGGAATGGGGACAATAGGTTTAAGTGGAGGTATGGGTGGAGGAGTGGGTTCCAGAGTGTTAGCCATCAATAATTTTTCTGTGGATTGCTGCGTAGTCACTTGAGGCTGAACAACTGCAGAATCTACTGTCGCAATCAAAGCTGCCAAAACTTCTGCAACAATAATTTGCGTATCTTCTTGCACATCTTGTTTGGACTGCTGCTGAGATTCTTCCTTAGAAGATCTGTCTTTAGAATCAACAGTAACACTCTGATCTTGTTGCTGGTTTGGAGATGACTGAGCGGATGAATCATGGTGAATCGAGGTAGCAGTGTCGTGGAAAATCTCTTCTTCATTTTTGTCTGCTTTATTTCCAGCAGCAGACCCTTGCACTTGACTATCAGACAAACTTATCCGGATTCATTTTCGGCGGAGGAGCTGGAAGATTTCTTCATCATCTTCTTCGTCGTCTTCAAGTATTTGAGCAAATTCCTCATGATATAAAATAGGAGCTCGTGGAGGCAGTTGCGCTGCTTGGAGGGCCGGAAACAAAAAAGTAAGGATGTGCGGTAAATGTGAACGTGGGAGATCACCTTTGTTAACGTGTTTTATGACCGTAACCCATTCACGGTGAATGCGCCGGAAATAGTAAGAGGCAAAATTGATAGGCTCTCTAGCAGCTATATCAATCACCGAGTAGAATGGGCGAGAAATCCCATAAGTGCGTTTTTGTAAGTTTAATATGGCTACTAAAAATTGCAAAGTTGTTCTTTCAGGCTCAGGGCGACAGAGTATAGCATACTCATTCGAAGAGTACCTGGGGAACAATTGAACCATAGTAGCGATTGGAAGGTTAGGACCATTCTCTGGTCCTTCCGAAAAGAGTCGGAAAGCAGCAGCAAATGACTACAGGGTGATTACAACACGAGATGGGAAACACGTAATAGGCCAACTCTGCTCCGTAGCAGGTGTGGCGGCAATAGCAGCAATTATCTGAGCATAATACGGATGGCACTGCACTGAATGCCAGGGCAATTCAGCGAAGTTGGACAAACCTCGGACACGCAAGAATTCACTTACATCCTGAGGAAGTCCGTCACGGAAGGTAGCAAAGTTTGCTAGGGCTTCCATGATGCGCACACAAAGTAGCACGAATACACAGTGATGACAGAAAACGCAAAGCACACAGAACACGCAGACACAATAGCGATTAACAACGAAATGAAAAAGATTAAGTAGATACTTGGCAGCGGGAGGCGATCGAAATTGTTAATCATTGTGCGATATTGAGATGATAACCTTCATAACTACGGTGTGCATGCATGAGCAGAATCAATAACAAAAGG
This sequence comes from Ceratopteris richardii, assembly GCA_020310875.1. Classification (NCBI taxonomy): domain Eukaryota; kingdom Viridiplantae; phylum Streptophyta; class Polypodiopsida; order Polypodiales; family Pteridaceae; genus Ceratopteris; species Ceratopteris richardii. The sequence continues at coordinate 70,827,217 of CM035429.1, read as the reverse complement.
CGGCGATTATTCATGGTTATGTAGCAAAACAAGGAGTTTATGGTTATTATTCAACTAGGACGCAAAAGAAAAAAGAAAAAGAAAAAAGACACGTGGGCAACCGCAGAACATGTCAGCGAGAATCAGATGCTTGATGATACGGCCGCAACTTTGAACCATTGATCAATTTAGGAAGAGGAACTCCGGTCAAAGTAGTCAACCAAAAAGTAGCTGGGCCCACTTGTTCACTAATCTGGTAAGGACCAACCCATCGTGATTTGAATTTTCCAGCCGCACGATTTGATTTAGAATTATAAAAAAGCACAAGTTGTCCTACCGTAAAAACTGGAGTTTTAAGATACCGATCATGGGTACGAGCTTGCCACAACTGCACTTCTTGAAGATTCAGAAAACTTTCCTAGTGATGCTCATCGAGTTCTCTGAGTGTGTCCAACCGAAATGGCAAAGAATCTTCGGGTAACAACTTCTGAGTTATGACCACGCGTAAACTAGGCACTACAACTTCCATTGGAACGATTGCTTCCAATCCATAAGCAAGCTTGAAAGGAGTCAGTCCGGTTGCAACTTTGTAGGTAGTCCGGTATGCCCATAATACTGCAGGTAGTAACTGATCCCATCTTTCTGGTGATTCCACAATCAATTTTCGAAGCATAGTCAACAATGTTTTGTTTGTACTCTCAGCTAAGCCATTAGCACGAGGATAATACGGTGAACTGAATTTATGCAAAATCTGAAAAGTATGTGTGAGCACTCGCATTAAATTGTTGACAAAGTGTGTCCCTTGATATGTGACAAGTTCCAAAGGTAATCCATAACGTGGGAATACGTCCTTCATTAGGCATTTGGCCACCAAAATAGTTGTAGCGGACCGTAAAGCCCAAGCTTCTGCCCATCTAGTAGCATAATCTATACATGTCAGAATGTAGCGATTGTTGCTAAGGATTGTTGGAGGTGTAATTGGTCCAATAAAATCAAGACCCCATTTCTGAAAAGGTTCCAAAGGTAATACAGGTTGTAGAGGGAAGAAGTGGCGTTGTAAAGGTTGTCCAGGTCGCTGACAAGTGTCACACTGTTGCACAAATTGAGATACATCTCTGTACATAGTAGGCCACCAGAGCCCACTTTGGAGAATTTTTCGGTATGTTAAATCTGCTGCAAAATGTCCACCAGAAGGTATTGAATGTGCCAGAGCGATAACCGAGTTTACTTCATGTGGAGGAATACAATGACGCAAAACCCCAGTGTGATCCATATAATACATCTGTCCGGCAATCAACCAGAATCTGCGACTCTAAACTGCAATTTTCTGCTTCATTGCAAGAGAAGTTTCAGGGGGAAGACATCCATTAGTAAGAAAGGTTAATAACTGATCATAGTAGGTAGGTGGCATACGAGGTTCTGCAGATTCATTACTAGTTGGTTCAGTAATGTAAATTGCTGGTGTGTTATCATCAACACCGACCGGAGCTTCACCGGAATCCAACCAAGAGAGAAAATCTGCTAATGCATGTACAGTGCCGGGTCGATGAATTACTTCATAATAAAACTCTTGTAACAATAAAACCCAACGCGCCAAACGACCACCTAAATGCTACTGTCTAACCAGATATACCAGCGTAGCATGATCTACATGAAAGATGAATTTTCGGCCTAGCAAATAATGCCGGAATTTCTTTACAGAATACACCAAACCAAGACATTCTCTTTCAGTCACTGAATAATTCTTTTCAGCAGGAGCAAGCCGTCGACTTGCATAATAGACAGGCCGGAACCACTTATCAGTTTGTTGCATTAAAACACTTCGAATGGCTATATCTGATGCATCTACAAAAACATGAAATGGGCATTCCCAATCAGGAGGTTGTAGAATTGGAACCTGCGTTAATAATCCTTTTAGATGATCAAATGCAGTCTAACATTCCGGAGTCCAATCAAACTATCGAGGAGTACTAGTTATTAGCCGATTTAGGGGTATTGCCAAATGGGCAAGCCACCGTAAATGTCGACCATGCCACCGGACTTGACCCAGGAAGCGCATCACTTCTTTTGGCGTAGTAGGCACAGGTGCTTCTAACATAGCTGCAACTTTGTCTGGGTCAACTTGTATGCCATGTGCAGATACAATATGACCAAGGAGCTTACCACAAGAAACCGCAAAAATAGATTTGGTTGGGTTTAGGCAGAGTCGGTATTCATGACATTTCTCAAAGCAACACCGTAAATGATACAGGTGTGCTACCATCTTACCGAATAAAGAGAAGTCATCTAGATATACTTGCATAAAAGAAGTGAGATAGGGTGAGAAGATTTCCTGCATACAGCGTTGAAAAGTGCTAGGAGCATTTCTTAATCCAAACCACATGACTGTACAAGCAAAAACACCCCAGTTGGTAATGAAAGCTGTTTTCTGTATGTCTTGTTCAGCCATTCTGACCTGGTTATAACCACTGTAACCATCCAAAAAGGAGTACATCTCATGTCCGGCCACTCTGTCAAGCATTGTGTCAAGAAAAGGAAGAGGAAACGGATCAGGCACCGTGGCCGCATTCAGTTTCCGGTAATCCACACAAATTCGTAGCCGCTTATTTTTCTTAGGAACAAAAACAATCGGTGATATCCATTCAGCGTGTTCTATTGGTACGATGAATCCGACCCTTAGTAACCGATCGAGCTCTACCTTGACCTGTGCTGCATAGTTAGGATTCATCTGGTAACTGGGTTGTTTAATTGGTTTTGCTTCTGGTTTAAGCACGACCCTATGTTGATAGATTCGAGGATCCAGACCTTTCATATCACGATAGTCCCATGCAAAAACATCAAAGTACTCATGCAATAGTCGGATCAAATCTGCTTGAAATGCCTCAGACAATCCTTCCTTTATCTTGACAGGTCGCGGATTCACTTCATCTCCCAAATTATAGGTGATTAACTGATCTTCGGGAACATAGAATTGACGAGGTTTCCTTGGATCGTCAGCTGACTGTAAAAGTTGTTGTAGAGCGGCTTCATCCATAGCAACAGTATCTTCTGTCTTCACTTCTTCGGTTACAGGCACCACCATACAGGCTGCCGGACTCCAGTTGTCTACAACAGATTGCAGATCTACAGTACCTAAGGAAATCAGATCTTCATTGTTCTTCAAAAATGCATCTTCTTCATCGTCAGATAAGCCATCCAACATGTGGACCGACTCTGCTACATATGGTCTGGCATGAAGTTTGCAAGGCTGAATGGCATCCAGTTTGACAATCTATTTACAGTGGCTATCCTTAAAATTCAATTCCTGTGTGGACCAATCCTGCATGACTTTAGCCTGTTTTAACCAAGGTCGACCGAAAAGAAGATTATAGTCAAGACTAGACTCCGGTAGTTCTAAGACTACAAAAGTCATCTTAAACGTTATACCCTGCAAAGTTATCGGGACATTCCGTACGAGTCCCACCGGATGGACTCTGGATTGGTCGGCCATTCTTACAAAAAACTGGACAAGCTCGATTTGCGTCCACCCTAACTTTTTACAAAGCGTTGCAGTGGCTATGTTTACACTAGACCCACCGTCAATTAGTACTTGAGTAATCTTTTGATTTTTGTACCATACCGTAATTAAGGGGACCGAATGATCCACCGTAGAGTAAGCCTCCGGTTGTATTGTTACCATCGCTGGAATGCAGGAAGATCCAGAACTGAGCTGTTGCTGGAATTGCTGCCGAACTCCCGGCACTAGTGCAAGTAACTGTCCAAGAGGGAGAGTAATGGACGCCTTAGATAAAATTTCCCATGCCTGATCTGCTTGAATTGTACTTTTTACCGATTCTGAAGATGATGCGCCTGTTACTGGGGTAGAATCTTGGTCCTGCGATCCTTCCTTTGGCAGCGGAACTTGTGTCATCAGAATTGGATCTGGGAATACTGTAGGCTCTTTGGTGGTCCATTGGCTAGCTTTGTTATATATTCTCTGTTGTTCACGGATGCCCGGTTCAAACACCTCAGCTGCTGGTTGTAGTTGCTTACCAGATCTTGTTTGGATCACTACGGCTTGTGTTTCTACTGGTGAGATATGAACCATGTTGGTCATCGAGTTCTGACGCTCTTTCTTCCTCTGATCATATTCGGCTTCATCTTTACAGAATCTTCGGATGTGACCCAACTCACCGCAAAAATGACAACGAGGTGGTGGCAAAGAAGTACCGTCCTGTGATGTTCCCGTCTGCCAGCGATTTGTATTGAAGTTTGTATTCCGCTATCCTCGATAATTTTTGTATCCTTGCTGCTGATTATTTCTCATCTGAGGTGGTACATAGTGGGTAGCCGGCTGTCCTGGTTCTTGTATAATGGCATTTACAGTTGCTGGTCCCTGCACTTTGGCGTTATACGCACAATTTTCGGTGGAATGTCCGGTGGTATTGCAGATAGTGCAATACATCTGATTGAGGGCACTGGTATGCCCTGGATTATTGCACTTGGTGCAGTACATCTGTCTAGCCGGATCCTCTGCAACATTTTTACTGGATTTCAACCACTCCAGGTCTTCGGTAAAACCTCCAACCTTATGCTCGATTTGTAAGGCCATTGCAATAACCGCATCTAGTGTCATGGATACCACACAACGAATGATCATAATTTGTCTTAATTGTGGAGTTAACCCATTAATAAACCACTGAGTTATCACATCATCCGGCAGGTTGGCATGGGCCAGCGGTAGTTGTCTCAAATGTGTTCTAAACAAAGTGGCATATTCCTGCACAGTCTGGTGCAGCTTCTATTTATTGTTCTGCAAGTAATCGAAGATTTCGGCAGGGTTCTTCTTCAGTCGCAATCTCTGTAAAAACGCATCCCTTACCGCCTCATAGGTAACGAAATGATTGAAGTCATACTCTGTGAGCCATCTTGCTGCTTCATTAACTAATGTTGACTGGAATACGATGGCCTTGTATGCTGGATCGGGTGGATGGTTTAGCACTGCATAACTTATTTCAAATGTGCGTACATGGGCATCAGGATCGTCACCTGGAAATCCATCGAACTTGGTGTAAGTTACTCCTGTTGGAACCGGCTGGAGTGGAAGTGGCTGTTGTTGTTGCTGTTGTTGTTGTTGTTGTTGTTGTTGTTGTTGTTGTTGTTGTTGTTGTTGTTGTTGTTGCTGTCCACTCATGGCGCTAATAGTGGTACTGTTACTATCCCCTGAGTTCTGAGGTGGCGTTTCTTGTTCTTCAGAATCTGTATGGTCAGACTGCTCACCTTCGGACTTGAAAATAGCTTCCAGCCTTTTACAAATTTCCAATTCGAATAGCCTATCCTCTTCTGTGGTATCAAACATAGGCAAGCTTACCTTGAATAGTGGTGTCCGTAATGAAGATTCATTAGGAAGTATCACACTGTCATCGGAAAATTGTAAATTCTCTACAACTGGGACCGAACTGCCATCGGAATTAGTGGAACTTTCCCCAATCCAGGGTATTCTTTCACCTTCAATGACCTCTCTTACGATGCTTCAAATGGGGTACAAGATTCTTGTGAAAGTTATCACCAATAGAATTTCTTATCACTTGAGGAGATGGCTTAGCAAGGACCAAAAAGGATTCATCAAGGATAGATTAATACTAGAATCTATTATTGATATTTGGAAAGGTCTTGAGTTTGTTGTAGAATCTGAGCAAGACGCAGCTTTCTGTTACAAGGCCGACGGAGCGAGACAACCGCAACCGCAGAAGAAGGACAAACAAGAATTTTGGCTGAAATGACGGAGATGCAGGAAATTACGCAAGAGTCGGTAAATGAAGGATGCGAAAGCGATAAAAAGTAGGATGAAGAAGAAGAGAGAGAGAGAACTTCCGCCGCTCCGTCTGGCTGGTGAGAGCAGAGATCACTGTGTGAGAAAGAGAGAGAGAGAACGTTTTGGATTGGTAGTTGAGATGGGAGAGAAAGGTGGAAGAGAATTGCGTATGTGAAGGTTAACAGGAATTTACTCAAGAGAGACAGAGAGTTAGAGACGTCAAGAGAAAGTAAGAGTTCAACTGTTGTTTGTGTTACGATTGTTATTGTGTAAGTGCATAGCATTGAGTACTTTTTGAGAAGAAAGGTTAGTCGATATCTGCAAGAAACTGTGATACTATTCTCTGTAGTAGTGAATCTGATTAATGTATTGGGATATACCTCTTTTTGAGTACTCTGAATTAAGTGTTACAGTAGATGACGTTCAGTATACTGTTATATCATTTTTTTGACGGTATGTGTGCGCACTGTTGATAATAATTTTCTGGTATACACCATTTGTATAACGGATTGTGTGATTGAAGATGAATATGACGGTTTGGAAAGTGTAGTATCGTGAACCATTGAGTAATCTGTTGTGGTGTTGCAGTATTTTGTACGACGTTTTATTCCGTTTACCTTTGTTGAGAGGACGAGGAAGATAATAACAACTTTGATGTTAGAACTTTTAAATAGTAAGAACGATAGTATGGCAATAAACTGACGCACCTGATCCATGTTAAGAACGATTTTACTGTTGTGAATTGTCCGCAAATCTATTTTGGATATTGATGAAGGATTAGATAAGATGTGGAATGATTAGATGGGAAAATAGTACAGGGCCTCTATCTAATAGACCCCTACCACTCCCAAGAACCCGAGGACCCGATAATACTCTTCCGAAAGTTGGATAGAAAGTATTATCGTTTAACATTGACGATCCTGCTGGGGATGTGGCATTAAGATTGTCTGGTATTTTGTTCGAATTAAATTTTGTTGGATGGACAGTAGCAACAGAATCAGATTGTTGCAAGACTGTTCTGTTCGTAATACTATATGATCAGTACGGAAATGCTACATGCCGATTACTCGATCAGGTGAAAAGTATCCCAAGAATCACCAGTTAGGGGTATTAAGAACAACTCTGGGAGGTACTAGTGCAATTAGACCTGACCCAGTTGTCGAAAAAGTGACGAACGATAAAACTGATTCCGGTGAAATTACGGTAGAACGTATTACATCTCTAGAACTGTCTGGTATCACTACGGTGCAGACTGTCGAAAATACAGCAATTTTGGAACCTACCAAGACGCAGTTGGAATCTAGTCTAAAAGTTTTCGGAATAGATTTAGATTCAGATACGATTAGAAACACTTTAGGGAAGGAAATTAACACAGGCGAATCAACACCGTATCCAGTCACAATTTCGAATCCTTCCGATGGAATTTCGGTAAGAAAATCACAGTTTTTCGGTGACGACTCAGCAGTTTCGGCTGAATCTTCCGCTCAACTACAATGTTTAGAAGCAAGTCCTCCTACTCTGGATATCAAGGAGGAAGGAAGACTATTTGAAACAGAAATTCGCAATATAGTAAGTAAGCTAATTGCACCGGAAAGTGTGCCATTTGGTGAAACAAATTCCGGTAGTTCAGAAACTCAAAACAGAAATACAGAAGGAGGGTATAATACACTCACGATGAACGAACAACCGCAACGACAGTTAGGTCAACCCAGATCGGCTCCAACGGGAGTAACATACACAAAGTTTAGTGGATTTCCAGGAGATGATCCAGATGCTCACGTACGCACCTTTGAAATCAGTTACGCTGTCCTCAACCATCCACCGGACCCGGCATACAAAGCATTTGTTTTTCAATCTACACTTGTGAATGAAGCAGCAAGATGGCTTACTGAATACGATATTAATCATTTCGGTACTTATGAAGCAGTACGAGACGCTTTTTTGCAGCGATTCAGGCTGAAAAAGAATCCTGCAGAGATCTTTGATTATTTACAGAACAACAGACAGAAACCAAATCAAACTATACAAGAGTATGCTACCCTTTTCAGAACACATTTAAGACAGTTACCCCAGGCTCATGCTAATTTACCAGACGATGTTATTACACAGTGGTTTATCAATGGCTTACTTCCTCAACTTAGGCAAATCATGATTATAAGATTGTAGGAGCCATGACCCTCGATGCAGTGATCGCAATGACCCTTCAGCTGGAAAACAAAGTTGGTGGATTTTCAGAGGATTTGGAATGGATAAAAACAAACAAACATGTGGCTGAAGATATAACTAAGCAAGTATATTGCACCACATGCAAGAATTCAGGACATACTAGTGCCCAGTGTGCGTTAAATCAGACATATTGCGCCATCTGTAACATTGTTGGACATACCACTGAGAATTGTGCATACAATGCCAGAAGACAAGGAACAGCAACAGTTAATGCAATTATTCAGGAACAAGGGCAGCTAGCCAATCAATATGTACCCCCACATTTGAGAAACAATCAACAACAAGGTCATCGACATTATCGAGGACAGAGGAACAATAACTATAATACACCGCGCTGGCAGAATGGACCACCACCGGAAAATCATAATTTACCACCACCACGATGTCATTTCTGTGGACAATTGGGCCATATTAGAAGATTCTGTAGAGATGCAGCGGAATATGACCAAAGGAAAAAGGAACGTCAAAACCCAATGGCCAATGTGGTAACAATCTCACCTGTAGAGACGCAGGCAGCAGCAGTTCAAACTCGTTCCGGTAAACAATTGCAACCAGCAGCAGAATTATTTGAACCAGGGATACGTGAACAACACAGAATGTATAATAAAGCTAGTCAATGGACCACCGTAGAACCACCTGTTTTTCCAGAACCTACTCCAGTAATCCAGTCCCCGGATACGACACAAGCTCGTGCTGACAATACAGAAGTAGGTACATCATCTGCAGCAGAATTACCATCTTCAGACCAAGCTTCATCTTCAACAGTTAAGGAAAATGCAAATCAATTGCAACCAGCATGGGATATATTGGCAAAAGCATCCATCACACTGCCTTTCGGGCAATTACTGGCATTAGTACCAGGAATACGCCAACAATTTCAACAGCAGTTTACTACAAAATCTGCTTGCATTCCGGCTACCGCAACAGTACAACCAGAGCCAGACTCTACGGTAGATCATTCAGTTCCTCTGATTACGGTATGGTTTAATAAACATCAAATCACACAAGTTTTAATTGATGGGGGGTCTAGCGTGAATATTGCCACTGTGTCACTTTGTAAGAAGTTGGGATGGACTAAGATAGAACCAGTTCAATTCTTTGTTAGGATGGCTGATCAATCTAGAGTCCATCCAGTAGGACTTGTCCGAGATATACCCATAACCTTGCAAGACACAACATTCAAGATGACCTTCGTTGTTCTAGATTTGCCGGAATCCACCCTAGATTACAATCTACTTTTCGGCCGTCCTTGGTTGAAACAAGCCAAGGTAATTCAAGACTGGTCAGCCCAGGAACTTACGTTCAAAGATAAAAATCGCAAATGTGTGGTAAAGTTAGACGCGATACAACCCTGTGAGTTACATGCTCGACCATATTTTGCCGAACCAGTCCATATGTTAGATGGGTTGTCCGATGACGAAGAAGAAGAATTTCTGAAGAATAATGTTGATTTAATGACATTAGGAACTATTGATCTACAGTCTGTTGTAGATACCTGGAATGCTTCAGTATGTACAGTAATACCCATTGCCGAAGAAACTAAGGAGGAAGATACCATTTCGATTCACGATAATGAACTACAGCAACTTCTCGAACCATCAGCTAATACAGAGAAATATCAACAATTTTATGTTCCAGAAGACCAGTTAATTACTTATAATCTTGGAGATGAAGATCACCCTCGTCCTGTAAAGATAAAGCAAAATTTACCGGAAGCATTTCAAGCAGATTTAATTCAGTTACTCCAAGAATTTACTGACGTCTTTGCATGGGATCACAAAGACATGAAGGGCTTGGATCCTCGTATTTATCAACACAGAGTTATGCTAAAACCAGAAGCGAAACCGATAAAGCAAACCAGCTACCGGATGAACCCACATTATGCATCACAGGTAAAGGCTGAACTTGATAGGTTATTAAAAGTTGGATTCATAGTACCAATAGAACATGCGGAATGGATTTCACCGATTGTGATTGTACCAAAGAAAAACAAGCAATTGAGAATCTGCGTAGACTATCGGAAATTAAATGCTGCAACAGTACCGGATCCTTTTCCGATTCCCTTTTTGGATACTATGCTTGACAAAGTAGCAGGTCATGAGATGTATTCATTTCTAGATGGATACAGTGGATATAACCAAGTAAGAATGGCTGAAGAGGATATACCAAAAACTGCATTTATTACAAATTGGGGTGTCTTTGCTTGTACAGTAATGTGGTTTGGATTGAGGAATGCACCAAGCACATTTCAAAGATGTATGCAAGAGATATTTTCTCCTTATCTCACCTCATTTATGCAAGTATACCTTGACGATTTTTCAATTTTTGGTAAGACGATCGCACATCTGGTAAATTTACGATGTTGCTTTCAGAAATGTAGAGAATATAGATTGTGTTTAAACCCAAACAAATCTGTGTTTGCGGTTTCATGTGGTAAGTTACTTGGTCACATCATATTGGGACAGGGTATTCAAGTCGATCCTGATAAAATTTCAGCAGTATTAGAAGCTCCGGTGCCTGATACACCTAAAGAAGTAATGCGGTTTATGGGTCAAGTGAGATGGCATGGAAGACATTTACGGTGGCTTGCTCATGTGGCAATACCACTGAACAAATTAATTTCCAAGACTCCACGGCAATTCAAATGGACTCAGGAATGTCAGATAGCATTTGATCGACTGAAACAGTTATTAACACAGGTTCCCATTTTACAGCCACCAGATTGGGATCACCCATTTCACGTATTCGTTGATGCATCTGATATAGCAATAGGAAGTGTACTGATGCAACAAACCGATAAATGGTTTAGACCAGTATACTATGCTAGCAGAAGATTAGCACTTGCAGAGAAGAACTACTCGGTAACAGAGAGGGAATGCTTAGGACTAGTGTATTCAGTAAAAAAATTCAGACATTATTTGCTGGGCCGAAAATTTACATTTCATGTCGATCACGCTGCACTTGTTTACTTGGTTCGGCAGCAACATATAGGTGGCCGCCTAGCACGATGGGTCCTACTATTGCAGGAATTCGACTATGATGTCACTCATCGGCCAGGTAGTTCACATGCTTTAGCAGACTTTTTGTCACGCTTAGATTCAGGTGAACCTCCGGTCGGCATAAATGATACAACGCCAGCCATCTATACTTCAGAACCAACTACTGAGGAATTGTCGAACCAACCAGTACCAACTACGTATTATGATCAGTTATTGACCTTCCTTTCGGATGGATGTCTACCTTCTGAAGTCCCTACAGCTACACGCCGAAAAATTGCAGTTTTTAGTCGAAGATTCCGGTTAGTTGCTGGAGAACTTTATTATGCAGATCATACAGGAACCTTACTCCGATGTATCCCTACACATGAAGTAAACTCAGTCATCAATCTGGCTCATTCAAGTCCAACAGGAGGACATTTTGCAGCAGATCTTACTCACCGAAAAATTCTGCAAAGTGGACTTTGGTGGCCAACTATGTACAGAGATGTATTGGAATTTATCAAAACTTGTGATAGCTGTCAAAGAACTGGACAACCACTACAACGCCATTACTTTCCACTTCATCCATTACTTCCTTTAGAACCATTTCAGAAGTGGGGTCTAGATTTTATTGGTCCAATCACACCTCCCGCGGTATTCAGTAACAACCGTTATATATTGACTTGCACAGACTACGCAACCAGGTGGGCAGAAGCATGGCCTTTACGTTCGGCTACAGCAGTTGCAGTAGCAAAATGTTTATTATCAGATATTTTTCCAAGATTTGGATTGCCACTAGAGCTTGTTTCAGATCAGGGCACCCATTTTATGAACAATTTGATGAAAGCATTAACACAGTCGTTCCAAATCAGTCATAAATTCAGCTCACCATATTATCCTCGTGCAAATGGATTGGCAGAAAGTACTAACAAATCTTTGTTGAACATGCTTCAGAAATTGACTAGAGAAACACCGGAAAGATGGGATCAGTTGCTACCTGCAGTCTTATGGGCCTATCGCACAACATATAAGGTAACCACCGGCTTGACACCATTCAAATTAGCCTATGGACTAGAAGCAATAGCCCCGATGGAAATTGTAATACCAAGTTTAAGAGTAGCAATTTCTCAGAAGCTTCTACCCGAAGAGTCATTGGTATTTCGGTTGGAAACACTTAAAAAATTAGATGAGCACCGATGGCTCAGTTTCTTAACTATGAAAGAAATCCAACTAAGACAGGCCAGGACACATGACCGTAATTTAAAGACTCCAGTATTTTCGGTAGGACAGCTTGTTCTTTTTTACAATGCGAAGTCCAACAGATCAACAGGAAAATTCAAGTTACGTTGGTTCGGTCCATTCAAGATTTCAGAACAAGTTGGTCCGGCTACTTTTCGATTGACTACATTGACTGGACAACCACTTCCAAAAGTGATAAACGGTTCTAAGCTACGGCCGTATCAAGTAACGTCACAGCTGCGATAACAAGGGTACACAGGGTACCGCAAGTTCTTAATTCTCTTTCTGTCTTTTAGTTCCTTTTTGTTTTAATTTGGTATAATCAATAAAGTAAGTGTAATCGCCGTATTTTAATATCTATTTATGTCAAGCCGCCCGCTCCTTTTTCTCTCTTTGCATGCATGCACACCAGATATAGACATTACTGCCCGTTTTGTGTAATTAGTATCGTTTAAAATATTCTTTGTATAAATCTCTTATATAACTCACTTAAACTCGCCGGATAGGTAATATAGTATCTTGCGATCACGGCTGTATTTTCTGAATACTCGTGTTTTGTGTCTTGTATCTGTGCGCAATGGAATCCTTAGCAAACTATACAGCTTTTGCTGATGGTATCCCTGCTGAAGTAGGAAATTACCTGCGTGTACGAGGATTGGGTAGTTTCGCCGAGCTGCCCTGGCACTCAGTAGAAGCTCACCCCTTCTTCGCACAGATCATTTCTGCTATCGCTCGAGTATCTCCCACCGAAAAACAATGGGTTTTCCTCTCCTTACCTTCCAGAACTGTAATCACATTCCAAGCTTTTGCTGAGGTATACCATTTGACTCCACAAGGCCGCGAGAATCTCCCCATGATTTCTGTAACCCAAATGGCAGAATTGTTCCCTCGTTATTCATCTAATGAGTACGCCATTCTTTGCCGACCAGAACCCGAAAGAACTGCATTACAATTCCTAGTTGCTATACTCAATTTCCAGAAACGAACTTATGGTATCTCTCGACCATTTTATTCTGCCATCGATATAGCTGCCCGAGAACCTGTTAACTTCGCGTCGTTTTTCTTTCAACGTATTCATAAGGAGTGCGTCTCAATCATGAAGCAAGTTAGCAAAGGCAAAACTCCTAGGTCTCGACTTCCGCACATTCTGTCATTTCTGTTTCCAACTATAATGCAAGCACAACCACCACCAAGAGGACCAGTACTGCAGATTGAAGAATCAGCGCAACCTTTAGAGGAAGACGAAGAAGATGAAGAAGAGATTAATCAGTTATTCAGAAGTAAACGAATCAGAATCAGTTCTTCTGAAAGAAAGATTGCAGGTTCAGTCGGACAAGACGAAGAAGTACAACAGGAGGTCGATCAGCATCCAGGTGAAGCAATACAAAAGGAAGCCGAACAACAGCAAGAAGTACAACACGACACAGAACAACAACACGAAAATAAAGAAGGGAAAGCCAGTAAACAAGACAAAGCAGTAGAGAATGAAGCTGATCAGCAAGAGAAGGAAGTAGAAACAGAGGCCAAGTATCAAGATGAAGAGAGGTTCCATGATACAAATACGTCTATGCACCAGGAATCATCAGCGTATTCATTAGCGTCTGAGCACCAACAAACGCAGAAGCAAACTGAAACTGAAGCAATTTCAACTGATAAAGTCTGTCAGCAGCAGCATCAAGAGAACCAACAAATCCATGAACAACAACCTACTAATGATGCACTGGATAAGCTCCTGAAGGCAGCAGAAGCAACAGATGTCGGCACCGCAGTGAATGAACAACAGGATACAAATAAGGTAACAAGCTCTAACGCAGCTCGTCCCATTTTACCACCGGAAAATGAAGTACATCCCATCCAAGACCACCCCGACGATTCATCATCATCTTCCCCTAACTACTCGCCACCGAATTCTCAACAATTACTCACCGATACGTTTGCCCAACCACGACAATTTCTGCAAACACAATCTGTTCAGGTATTTTCTGAATTAGCATCGATCGGACAGTTTCTTATTAATCTCTCCCGGCAATTATGTGCTCAGATAAGAGCTGATACAGACAATATCTACAAGGAGTTGCAGCATAAAGTAGAATTACTGAAAGCCGATATTACTCCTCTTCAAGAAGAATTATACATAGTAAAGGCAGAAAATCAGGCCCTACACGAACAGGTGAAGCAGCTGCAAGAACGACTCAGTGACCAAGAAGACATAACAAAACAACGGGATGAAGCTCTGAAAACAATGAACAATCAAAAAGAATTGTTGATAGTAGCCAATGCAGAAATCAATAAGTTAACACAGAACTTCAAAGATGCAGAAGATGTTAGAGTAGCATTAGGCAACTTACTGGAAGAAACTAGATTACAGCTGGCCCAAAAAGATCAACAAAACCAAAAACAGCAAAGAGAACTGAAGCAAAAAGAATTCGAGTTGAATACTACAAAAGACAGTTTATCAACAGTTAACGACATACTTCATAAGTATCTCGTTGAAGAGCCTCAGAAACAGAAAAGATTAGCAGATACGAAAAGGGCAAGAGATGCATATCATAAAACGATCCAGTTCCTCAACCAACAGTTAGAAAGGCTCGACAATCAAGTACGCAACCAAAATGATTACATCCATCGTATGCAGCAACAAGTAACAGACATGAAGACAGCCAGAGATGCAGCATTGGCCAATGAATTTTATTTACAGGAAGCATTCTTACAAACCGAGGCTGAAAATTTACTTTCGGAAGCTATTGTGCTCAGTTCGGTGCGCACAGATGCCCAATTATTAGAACCCGACACCCTGAAAAATGTATTAGAAACTCTTAAGAAAAAGATTGCCCGTATCTTTCGATCAGCTAGAAGTATGTATTTAGAAGGTCTCGCAGCAGAACTGTAAAATTCGGTCCTACAAATCCTGTGTTGTACTGATGATTTTTATTAAAAGTCACGATTTTTTGTGCATAATACTCTTCGCACATGTAAAAGACGTTCCAAGTCCAGCATCGATCTACGGGATAAAATACAGAATGATGATTTTTGATGCTACAATTTCGGTAAGAAGTATGAAGTGTCATGTCCGAATGAAATATCATCATTCCAGCAAACGGCAGTTCAAGTTCTAGTGCTTATAAAATGCGTATGCCCAGCATAGTATTTTTCTGTATAGTATTCTGCGAGCTCTCGTACTAATTAACAAAACTTCTAGCATATTATTTTCGGCGAGCCTTACAACTATGTCTGAATCGGATATACTAAGATGGCGACTCAGGAAGCGCGCAATTGCACAGAACCGTGTTGTGACTACAACAGATACTACATTACAGGATGATGAAGATGACTCAAGAACTTCGGCAACATCACCGGGTCAGCATAACAACATATTATTTTCCACAGAATTTAAAATAGAGCTTGACATCCATTCTAGGAGAAATGAGAACTGGTTACGGAGGATCGGACTTCTCCAGTTTGCTAAGTTACCCTGGGAACAATGGACAGGTAATGAAGATGCAGAGAATCAGTTACACAGCATGCGACAAACAAAAGGTCTCCTTATAAATCAGGTACAATTTTCACCACAATTAGTTTCGTCAGTATTTCAATTACCGTTGTATGAAGAGGCAAACTTTCCCAAATGTTCTTATAACGACCTGCGAAAAGAATTTGGTAAGGGCGAAGGTCGTAGACGCTATTTTATGATGAAGAATGCCACATATACTCGTCGTGAACAATTTAAATGGTACTTAGAAAGGCTCTACTTTATAGTCAGATTTGATCTTATGTCTAGAGAAAATTTTTCGCCTCTAGTACAAGCGGAGACAGGAGGAAAAGTGAGCTGGGCTCACTGGTTGTACAACCATTTACACAAACAGTTTTTTGTTGGGGACAAACGTAGGTCCCAAAAATACACTCGTTTACCAGTGTATTTAGCTGCTATTTTTCAATTCATACAAGCTAGAAGACCAAATGTTGAAAAATACGGTATGCTCAGCTCAGAGCATAACTACACAAATGAACAAGATGAACCCGATACACTGTTAGACTCCTCTGAGGATGTATGCCCCACAGACGGCACTGAACAGGCAAGGGTGTTTGGAACACCTTTTTCGTTGATAACAAAAAGAAAGTTACAGCAGTCACCCCAACCAGTAAATTCGAAGAAGTCGAATACTAATGATTCTATTGCCGGAACCGGAAATCAGGTATATAGCATGCAGAAAAAATTACAGGAAGTCTCAGATTTTTTAATACAACAAGAACAGAAGCTACAACTGGGAAAAGATCAGGCATTGGCCAATATGAACCATTTTAATTCTTTGTTAACATCAAATCAACAATTGCAAAACGCACTCGAAGATAAAACAGAACTGCTGAGAGAAGTACAGAATGAACATAATCAACTGATAGTTACATTAGTTAATATTACCAAATCTATTAAGGAATTCCAACAGTACCAGGAAGCGGTGCAGAAACAGATACATGACGAAATGACCAATTTTTCGGCAATGAATGCCACTCTACAGAACGAAATTGAAGTCTTACGATCCAGAATACAGGTCTTGCAGGATTTAGAAAAACAGGTCTTAACTGGTGAAGGAATTAATCTGGATGCCACTTTAATGACAAAAATCGATATCGAAGCATTAAAACAAAAGTTGAGCACTCATGTACATAACAGTTGGAAACTTTTTCGTCGCAGATGGTTGGCCATTACAATTCCAAAAATGGAAAACATACGCTCAGGTTTTGTCTCCCAACACCACCATGATTTGGTAGATATAATTAACCAGCAGAAGCAGCAATTGGAACAACAAAAACAGAAAATAAATCAATTACAGAAAGAAATTCGGCAACAGAAATCTGGAACAGGTAGTCCCAAAAAACAAACGCCCTCGATTGCAGATAATGATATCTCTGATAAGATTCAGGTCGATCTTGCGGGTTCGAGTCCACCGTGCGTGCCAGTGTTACAAGGCCGACGGAGCG
This sequence comes from Ceratopteris richardii, assembly GCA_020310875.1. Classification (NCBI taxonomy): domain Eukaryota; kingdom Viridiplantae; phylum Streptophyta; class Polypodiopsida; order Polypodiales; family Pteridaceae; genus Ceratopteris; species Ceratopteris richardii. Next base: position 70,810,024 of record CM035429.1, on the reverse strand, counting down.
AGACAACCGCAACCGCAGAAGGACAAACAAGAATTTTGGCTGAAATGACGGAGATGCAGGAAATTACGCAAGAGTCGGTAAATGAAGGATGCGAAAGCGATAAAAAGTAGGATGAAGAAGAAGAGAGAGAGAGAACTTCCGCCGCTCCGTCTGGCTGGTGAGAGCAGAGATCACTGTGTGAGAAAGAGAGAGAGAGAACGTTTTGGATTGGTAGTTGAGATGGGAGAGAAAGGTGGAAGAGAATTGCGTATGTGAAGGTTAACAGGAATTTACTCAAGAGAGACAGAGAGTTAGAGACGTCAAGAGAAAGTAAGAGTTCAACTGTTGTTTGTGTTACGATTGTTATTGTGTAAGTGCATAGCATTGAGTACTTCTTGAGAAGAAAGGTTAGTCGATATCTGCAAGAAACTGTGATACTATTCTCTGTAGTAGTGAATCTGATTAATGTATTGGGATATACCTCTTTTTGAGTACTCTGAATTAAGTGTTACAGTAGATGACGTTCAGTATACTGTTATATCATTTTTTTGACGGTATGTGTGCGCACTGTTGATAATAATTTTCTGGTATACACCATTTGTATAACGGATTGTGTGATTCAAGATGAATATGACGGTTTGGAAAGTGTAGTATCGTGAACCATTGAGTAATCTGTTGTGGTGTTGCAGTACTGTGTACGACGTTTTATTCTGTCACAATCAAAATATAGAATAAGATACGGTATATTCCGTTTACCTTTGTTGAGAGGACGAGGAAGATAATAACAACTTTGATGTTAGAACTTTTAAATAGTAAGAACGATAGTATGGCAATAAACTGACGCACCTGATCCATGTTAAGAACGATTTTACTGTTGTGAATTGTCCGCAAATCTATTTTGGATATTGATGAAGGATTAGATAAGATGTGGAATGATTAGATGGGAAAATAGTACAGGGCCTCTATCTAATAGACCCCTACCACTCCCAAGAACCCGAGGACCCGATAATACTCTTCCGAAAGTTGGATAGAAAGTATTATCGTTTAACATTTCCTTAAAATCGACTTCGACAAAGCCTACAACATGCTAGAATGGGACTTTGTTCTCCAATCTCTTAAAGACCTCGGATGTAGTCTGAAATTCACTAAGATGATCGCTACATTGTTGGGGAATGCATCGACACAAATAAATATCAATAGTCAATTATCAAAGACTCTCAAATTAAAATGAACTATTAGGAAAGGATGCCCATTGGCCCCCTTTCTCTTTGCTATTTCCACGGAATGGCTCAGCTTTCTCATGCGACATCACATGGAAATGGACCATATTAAAGGTCTCTCTCTACCTCTCAACCATGGCCAGATGATAATGAGACTATTTATAGATGACATGAATCATTTGTACATGATGATTTGACTAGTATTAAGGCCTTTTGGGGATGCCTTGACACTTTTTGCGTGCCATCAGGTTCCAAAATCAACCACTCCAAAACCGCTTTTCGAGCCATCGTCTGACCTCCACCCCAACTTCTTATTGAACATGGTTGCCAAATTATCCCCATGGGTCAGTTTTGTTGCCTACTAGGTATTCTGATGGGCTTTGGGGTTTCAATGGAGCAACGATGGAATTGGGTCCTTTCCAAACTAGCCAAAAAGTTAGCATACTCGAAGGGCATGCAAGTCAACCTCATGGGTCATGCCATGGTTATTAATACCTTCCTCATCTCCTCTACCATTTACTTTCTCTCTTGCTGGAGATTGAAAGATCAAGAACTTAGCAAATTAGAAAGAATCTGCAGAAATTTTCTTTTGACAAGGGACCACAACAGAAGAGGGATTCCAAAAATTAAATGGTCTACCTGCATCAGCCAAAAAGATTGTGGGGGTTTGGGCATTATGGATATCGAAGGCATGGCTGACAAGTTGGTGGAAAAATGGATTATCAAGGCTTAGTGAAACTGTGAGACCTCTTGGGCCAAGCTCCTTTTCAAGAACAAGAACATGATTACATTGGTGGGCCTCCCTAGTTGGAAGGACTTGGATCTCCTTACCCTCTTATTCTCCCCAACTCCAAGTTCTTCTAAAGGCTCAAACCTTGTGTGTTCCCTATGGAAGAGTTGGAACTAGTTCAAGCAATTTGTCAAAGTCAGAAAAAATTGGAAATGGGTGGTCGGTATCAAACAAAATGACTCAATCTAGTTTCTGATCTAGGGCATCAAGGGTGTGGCTTCCTGGAACCTCCAAAACGCTAAGAGGCTCTAGAACAAGAGTTTTCACTACGCCATCACCCACTCTAACCACTTTTCACGTTTTTTATAAATCCTTTTCCAATCAAAATCTCCCCTGTTTTGTTAGTGTGTTTATGCATTGTTATAATTACTTATGTGCTTCATGTATGTGTTGTTGCTACATGTTTGTTGCTTTGTGCTTACTTTCACGATCACCATGGCTTTGCAAACCCCAAAGCTTACTCTCTTGCCCATCAAACATATGATTCCCTCTCAACTCCTTGAACACGCACACCATTGGATGGATTGTATGTATGTTTGTATGTTTGTATGTATGTATGTACGTACGTATGTATGTACGTATGTATGTACGTACGTATGTATGTACGTACGTATGTATGTACGTACGTATGTATGTACGTACGTATGTATGTACGTACGTATGTACGTACGTACGTATGTACGTACGTATGTATGTACGTATGTATGTATGTATGTATGTATGTATGAATGTACATAGATACATATGTATGTATGTATGTATGTATGTATGTATGTATGTATGTATGTATGTATGTATGTATGCATGCATGCATGCATGCATGCATGCATGCATGCATGTATGTATGTATGTATGTATGTATGTATGTATGTATGTATGTATGTATGTATGTATGTATGTATGTATGTATGTATGTGTGTGTGTGTGTATGTATGTATGTATGTGTGTATCTGTGCATTTATGTATGTGTGTATGTATGTATGTAATTACATATGTATCTATATATTTATGTATTTATATATGTATGAATGTACATAAACACAAATACATAAAAATTATATGTGTGTGTACACACACACACACACACACACACACACACACATATATATATATATATATATATATATATATATATATATATATATATATATATATATGTGTGTGTGTGTGTGTGTGTGTGTGTGTGTGTGTGTGTGTGTGTCACACACACACACATACATATATATATATATATATATATATATATATATATATATATATATATA
>CM035429.1:70744270-70801770 GCA_020310875.1 Ceratopteris richardii | reverse complement strand
CATATGACAGAACATGATTCTTATTAATTAAGTTATACATAAAATTATTCTTCTTATTGGGGCATTCCATTATCAAGATCAACTAGGGAAAAACCTGTAGGATTTGATTCTTAATCTTCGTTTAAGGAGACTTGAAAGTTCTCAAAAGAATGATCCTTGGACTAATTCCCCTTATGTTTCTCCTTTCTCTAATCTTTGAACAAGGTTTGCGAAGGCTCACATCTATGAAAAAGAGTCATTCATATATATCATTCTTCCTTAGTGAGATGCATGTGAAAACATATGAGATTATGTGCAAAATCATATCAAGATCATCAATGGACAATGGGCACATTCACTTTTCACTTATTTGTGATAGCTTGTGTTTCTTGATGACATTCACGACCACCAAAAGCTTATCTGGCCTCAAGAAACACCTGATAGAGCGTAGTGTCCATACTTTTCATTAGCATGTGACTACATGGAATGGGCCACATCCTTGCAGTATTTTCCCCTTCATGTGTCCCCACATGCCACACACCATACGCCATATCCAATATGGTATAATAATCCTTGAAATATATATTGAGTTTGAAGCACCTTGTGTGCCTTAAAGATATCTGTAATCCTCAATCGCTTACATTGGCTCCATGTACACGTCCCGCTGAAGAGCATTTTATGAAATGCTTACTTGGCTTCAAGGCATATATCCTTATAAAGAAAATTTTATCCTCGTTTGGATGTGTTTCCACATGTCGTGTGCCATATCCTTGAGTGACCTTCACTTACCCGCGCACTCAAGATGTTGAAAATTCTGTTTCTCATGCATCCACTCGTTAAAGGCTTATAGCCTAGAATCAATCTGATCAGAACAATACACAAGATGTGTGCCATGTATTTAACATCCCTCTTATTCTACCACTTTCTCATGCTCAAACAACACAGGGTAATTTGTGCCACATATTTAACATCTCCATCTTATTCTATCAGTTTCTCATGCTCAGTTTCTCATCCCTTCTCTTACCCTGTTCTTGTTCTTGCTCGTCTTCCCGTTACACAACTTCCCTTTACTTTCCCTTTTCAGAAGAAGAGAGAGTGAATAACCTTGATATTGTCAATGTCTGTGCAAGTGGGCATTAGAGCGACAAGTGTGTGCACACACATGCACATGTGCATGTGTTGTCTAGACATAATTTCACTTGATGTCAAGATTACTTTGAAAGAGAATTCAGTGTGGGGTTCTAACCTAGTACAAAACATTTTTGCCATGGTTCCAAAACCCACTTAAGACTTGTTCTAATGAGAGTTGTGTTCATATTGCATACGATTCGAAACAAAACTCTATGCATGATGAGGTTTACGAACAGAGAATAAAAATTAGTAGTTGAGAAAATCAAATTGAATACAGTGGTGGTAAGAAGCATGCTTCTGAATTATACATTTTCAAAGAGCAGGTCAGAGACCTATATCTGTTACCTGTCCGAAGACATCCTGGACTTTCGTCCTCTGAAAGCTTTAGACAATAAGCTGTACTGTAATAAATGTGATCTGGTGATGCATCGTAGATCAGAAAGATCCCATGTTTTGAAATATCAAGTAAGCCATGCCCCATCACAACGTGAAAGAGAGCAACAACCCATCTAGTAGCAACCAAACACTACTTTGTGCATCACCTGAACACTGAACATTAGCTGGTACCAACCAAACACTACTTTGTGCATCACCTGAACACTGAACATTAGCTGGTACCTAGAGACACAGAAACCATCATAGCTGCTCTGACATGTTCACATTCTACAATACTAAAATCAAAAAGAACTACATGATATTAACAATGAGGAATCAGTAACAATTTATTCATCATTCCGTAGTTATATCCAGTAATGCAAAGGAAAGTCTTGAAACTTGCCAAAAGCACAGCAACCATGTCATGCTACAGTAGTAAATTTGCCAATTCAACACATTGACTCTGTGCATCACGAGGTGCACTAAGAACTTGCCAACAAGAAGGCTCAGAACTTGTGTTGACATATTCGGCAGATTGATCTTGAGAAAAAAGAAAGGACAGGATCCATTTCTACTGTCCCAGTCAAATCTTGTCTATCAATGCAATGCACATATACACCCCAAATGCAATACATATGAAGAATATTATGAAACAGGTCTTTATGACCAGTTCAAGCTCTGAATACTCTATACCCCATTGCTGTGAAGCTCAACAAAAATGGATACCATGTTTTCTTCGTAATCGACACACCCCATCAAAACACAAAAAAAGGATGTCATGTGCATTGAATAGATCCAAGCTCTATCAGACAGACTTTTCTTAAAACAGACAGACTTTTCTTAAAAAGTGCTCATCAATTTAAAACAGTAATAGGAATGGCAAACGGGAAAAATATTCACCAAGGAAGAACATATCCCAACAGGAACTACACCTCAAATATTGAGATTGTGCATGCCATACATGCAAGCACCTCTTCCATATCGATGGAAGAACTTTTGGTTTGTTTCTTGAGGCTGACCAATGACTTTCTCTACTTACTGTTGGAGTACCTTTATCAAACAGACTTTTTTTACAAAGTGCTCATCAATTTAAAACAGTGATAGGAATGAAAATGTTCACTAAGGAAGAACATATCCCAACAGGAACTGCACCTCAAATATTGAAATCGTGCATGCCATACATGCAAGCACCTCTTCCATATTGATGGAAGAACTTTTGGTTTGTTTCTTGAGGCTGACCAATGACTTTCTGTACTTACTGTTGGAGTACCTTTATTTAGCTACTAGAAATGTCAACATCATTCATGATGCTTTGATATTTATTTCATACACATTGTAATGACGCAAACAAAAATGAGTGAATAATGTAGAAGAGAGTAAGTTACCATGAAAAACTAATAAGCCATAAAATTAAATTATAAAATAAGAATAGAAATTGAATAATTAAACATATAGCATAACATAAATTAATGACATTACATTATTGAAACTATAGCATAACATTAATAATTACTTTAAGAGGATGGGAAGAAAATATTAGCTTCTTGAGAATAAAATAAAAACAAAAATGTCTGACCACAAAGAAGACAAAAAAACATTGTATTAATGAAACAAACCAAAAAACTGTTGGTTTTTAAGGCCCACAATCAATAATAGAGAGAGAGTATAAAGAGAATAGAAAGGGACTAGAGAGACAATGTACACAAGATAGAGACAAAGTAGCAAAAAGAGCAATATAACTAAGATTACAAAAGATACTTACAAAAATCTTCAACTACTCCAAGAGACAGATGAGCAAGAGGAACTCTACAAAACGATGTGTATTTGCGCCCTCTAAGATAGTCTTTATAAAGCCTTGAGCTTCCAACAAAAAGCCATGCAAAAAATGTTGGAAAACAATGTCACATCAGTCCAAAATCCATTTAGGACAGAAGCCCTAATTTTGGTACTTAGTCATTTTTGGCACAAAAATGGGTAAAATTTTTATCAGCGTATCTTGTAGAGCTTGAAGAGAGCTTTCCAATGGTATATGACATGCAGTCATCAGAGATCAGATTTGGGAGAAAACTCTAACCCTAATTTTCTGCTGATTTAGGGTTTTGACCTCATATGATAGCTCTGGGTATGAGGATCATAAAAATGTTGTCAGATCATTCATCGGGTAGTCAGAATTGTGAAAAAGCAGGTTAAGATTTTAAAGTTGGCTACAAGCAACTTTAAAATAGCTAAAAGCACATTAAAATAAAGCTAAAAAACTTGCGATCTCATAATTTGAAGGCAAAAAAGCAGCTTTTGCGATTCAGCTTTATTCCTAGTCGCTTGGGAGACTTATGCCTATAAAAGAGTGCCTTGGGGTCACTTTTAGTTATCCTACACCAATTGGCAACGCCAATTTTTGGTCCCTCAGTAGAGGTGGTGCTCTAGCACACATGGGGCAGCCATGGTGCACTCTAGGAGCATGTTGAGGAGCAGCTATGGAGTAATTCTTGAAGAAGAGTGTGCTCACACTCTTGCTTATGGAGAGGACTTGCCCATCAACAACCTGGTGGTGTGGATCAGCCATCTACATAATGTATTTGAAGATTGTCTTCTACATATAGATTTTGATGTACTTCAAAGACATTGGATGGAGCTTAACATAAGATTTGCATCTTATGTTAACAATTCAAGTACATATTCTCTTTATGCACACAGGTACTACTTGGAGTTTATGGAGGCAGTGGCATCCATATCAGGAGTCGTCCTATTCGGCATATCTAAAGGAGAATCAGTACATGCATGCTACATGCATTCGGATGAGGTGTTACAGAAGATGTGTTCACATGAGTATGAGGATTTCTGACAGCAACATGTTAGCATTCTTTTCTAATTCTGTAAGTATGTGATCTTTCACACACACATCTGATTAGGGTTTGCTTATTATCGGTTTCCAACTGATCTTTCCTCTTTCTGTCACTCATATACACTCTTCTACAACCTATCATGTCACACATCTCATACATATTCAGATTTCTGTCCCTACATCTGAATATCCTTGTAAATTTTGTACATTCACTCATCCATCTATTTCTATTCACATAGAGTGGTTGAGATTTTTGCTCCCAAATTGTAAATTGACATTTGTATATATGATAGTGTGAGTGAGCAGTGGCTTACGTAACACTTTACACATGTTGTCTAATCTCTCTCTATCTTTGTCTCATCATTTGTATGATTAAGTGTGGTATGTTGATGTTTGTCAATATTGGAAGATTGTTGGAATCTATGTTGTAGAACTTGGATCTATGGAACTATGGACCTGTGGTATTAGTTATGGGTCTACTAAATTTCCAACAAAAAAATCCTGCAAAAGCCAAAAACATAGATTTCCACACTTTTTGCCGAAAAATCCGGAACTACATTTTCTTTTTGTACGATTTTTTGTTTTTTATCTTCTTTTGAGTCGACTAATCTTGGACCATTAGATTGGATGCTTTTTAGAAGTTAAATCTCGGCCCTTGATTCAAAATTTGATAAAAAAACATATTTTGACCTATCTTCTTGAGAAAAAGATTAAGTCAAAAATATCTGACCACAAAGAAAACAAAAACATTTTATTAATGAAACAAACAAACAAACTATTGGTGTTTAAGGCCCACAATCAATAATAGAGAGAGAGAGAGAGCAAGGAAAATAGAGAGAGACTATAGAGACAATTGACACAAGAGATGGACAAAATAGCAAAAAGAGCTCCAAACTATAACTAAGGTTACAAAAGATACTTACAAAAATCTTCAAGAACTCCAAAAGATGGATGAACAAGAGGAACTCTACAAAAAGATGTATATTTGAGCCCTCTAGTATAGTCTTTATATAGACTTGAGCTTCCACGAAAAAGCCATGCAAAAAAATCTTGAAAGAGCCAAAAACACATATTTCCACAATTTTTGTCGGAAAATCTAGAACTACGTTTTTTTTAGTTTTTTCGTACGATTTTTTGTTTTCTATCTACTCTTGGGTCGGTTAATCTTGGACCATTGGATTGGATGCTTTTTCGAAGTTAAATCTCAGCCCTCGATTCAAAATTTGATAAAAAATCATATTTTGACATCGAATTAGGGTTTGACTTTTGAACTCTCAAATCTTCTCCAAATCTGCATATGATATATCATTGGATAGCTCTTGGGTAGTACTTTCCAAATATCTAATAAACAATTTGTCCATATGTTGACCAAAGTTTACCTCTTGTTGACCAATCTTTGACCTTGAAAAAAATATGTAGTTCTTGTGGAAGGTTTGTTTCCAACAATCCCCTTCTAACTTGACACAAGCAAAATGCCGGGTAGGTATATCTTGCTAGCTGAAAACAAAAAGTTGTTGTAGGTGCCTATAAAGATCATACCAATGTCCACAAAAATACAGTAGGACTTTGCACATGAAGAGCACTCCATACCACAAATGAAAGGAGAACACAAAAAATTTTCCCATACTCTTCTCAACCAAGTACTACTTGGAAGGATAGAGACAAATATAGGAAAAGAAAATAAAAATAAATAAAAAGTAGACTTGAACCCACTTTCTCATCTATCAAGCTTGATCAAGCCTTTCTAATCATAAGTCCTTATCCATACCTATTTGAAAGCAACAAAAAAATAAAAACAAGATGATATGATTTAACATGGATAGTTGATGGATGAGGAAGTGTCATCATCCACTCCACCAACGTCACATGGAATAACCTCATCTGCTACCTTTGCTTGGTCATCTTTCCTTTTAAAACAAAATTTTGTTTTATGTGTCCTTCCACCAAAGATGTTGCATGGGTTGATAATAAAACAATCTCCTCCTTTGTGGTTTGTTATGCCACAATGCTTGCATTTCTTGAATTTTTTTGTTTTAGCTGTATATGAACTTTCGTTGAGGTTTTCTTTAGCCCTTGACCTCTTCTACTCCTTTTGGATTGCTTCCATTACTCTGTCAAGATTTGGATTTGTCTTGTTTTGTAGACTAGTGACAATCATATTGTATGTAAGAGGTAAACTCTTCAGAAGAACTGCTACCGCAATTTCCTCTAAAATAGGATTGTTCATTCCAACCAATTGTGCTAAGTAGCTTTTAAACTTGTTCCAATGCTTTGCCACTAATGTTGAGCCCTTCATTTTTAATTGGAAGAAGGATAGAAGAAGTGATATAAGAGATTGTTATGTCCTTGTGAAAAATAATCCTTTTAACTTTATCCATGCTTCTCCTTCACTTTTAATGCTTGTAAGATGATGGATGAATTCATTATTTAGGCTCATACCTATAGTTGACAAAGCTTTTCTACTTCTAGTATAAAGCTTTTGCACTGAGTCCTTGATATGCAAGTAAAGTGATAGCCCCTCCTATTTGGATACCTCCTCTTTCAACAAATGATGATGAGGATGAGGCAAAACTTGGTACAAATGTGTTAAGGATATACAATCCAATGACCTGCTTCAAGTTCTTAGCCGATGAAAAAAAAAAAGCATATAGAGTAATGATGATTGAATGAAAAATAGATTATTTAGAAAGAGTACCACCAACCTCAAGGCAATTCTTAAGCAAGATGAGATCTTAGAGGTTGGTCATACTCTTGTTTATGCACACAAGTTCCCTGCTTGCAGACTGAACCTGCCAAATAAATTTAGCCATATTCAGTGAAAAAAAAATTGAATTGCTTAAACTTGTTTTACTTAGCCAATGGTTCAATTGTCAATCACAACAAAACTACTTTTAGAGTATTCAATAACGTAACTCCTAATTGTATGAGGGATCTTTTACGTATAATGTATAAGCCTTGAGGATGGATGCACGTTCAAGTTATTGGGTGTACCAACGGGGTTTAATGTAACTCTCAAAGAGAGATGGGCTTAGTCATCAAAAATTTTAGAATATAAATCCTTAATGGTATACTCTACAATCAATCATCACTAAAATAGTATTCGTCTTAAGTCACCACTCTAAAACTCAATAGAGTATCCTTGGATACTTGTTGTACACCTAAAGACAATAGGGATTGGGTCTTTACAATCCATTCAAAATGGAGTCCAAGATGGCTTCCAGATGGATCACAAGAAGTATCATCAATAGTGATTATTAGGCTTCTTTGAAGTTGGAAATTTTTTTCCCGTAAGAGAGAAAGAGTAATTGCTTCCTACTTATTCTCAACTTGTCTCAAGAATATGGTCAACTTGGATGGATTTTAAGTTGGATAAACCTTTGCATAAAGAGCTAATTCACATTAAAAACTCTGTGACAACAAGACTCTGTCTGGGTTGGATGCATAGCTCAAACCAATAAAATAAAGCTAGGTAACAAGTCTCACAAATGTTTCAAACAAGGACTAAAGTGTGGAGTGACAACTTGGACCCAAACATTGACCGAATCCTAAATCAACGTTTGGCCCATCTACCAATATGTAAGGAAGACAAACCATTTTTAGATACCTTGAGTGATGGAGCACATGGATTGGATCAATGACAAGGTAAAGAAAAATTTGCACAAGTAATAGCAATCAACCTTTTTGTGCAAAGCTGTTGAAAAGGCTCAAGAAGTACTAGCATTTGCAATAGTATGACAAACAATGGTCTTGTAGGTCCAAATGTCTTTGGCATTAAATGCTCAATAAACAATGCAGTCTGCAATGAACTAGAAGTAGAGCTCAAAAAGCAAAGACTGGTAATGGGCTCTTTGTCAGGTATACCATAAAATGGAGTAGAGGTCATGGGCAACTCATCGCTCATGTTTTCCTTGGATTCACTTTGATCCAAAGACTTTTCAAAACTCTATGCAATGTTTTTCTAATGGTTCACCCAAGTGATTTACATACAACGAAATCATGTTGAGTGAATGCAAGAGCATGGACATTGCCCTTTGGAATCTATGGAGAGATGAATTCCTGTGGTGCTGCTTGATGAAAAGGAACCAGGCAGTCTTAAGATTGTTGTCTATGCTAAAGATAGAACTGAAACTGTTTCTGATCTCTCTTTAAACGCCATTCATAAGCTCTGTAAATTTCATTTATGGAGAGAAGTTCAAGTCTCTTTGTATTCCAGGACGAGATTGCTCATGATTAGCAAACATATGGAAAAATAGTCTTTCGTTCGGTTGCCTCTCCCCTCCATTAAGGCATGTTTTATCTTTGCTCTATAATTTATTCTAATTTTTTGAAAAACATGAAATACAATAAAATAATTATAAAAGACAATTAGAAGAATCCCAATCCTATAAAGAGTTAAGTGACATCAGTACTAATGAATGTCATTAATTATAATTCAAATAAGGTGAGAAATAAAAGAAGGCATATGGAAGAAAGAATTGAAAATTCAAGTTGCGAAGGATGAAAAGACTACTACAATGTATAACTTAAAGATACAAGTCTAACACCATTTTTAATATCTGCAGACAAACTTCTTGTGTGTGAGATGTGCTCAAAAATAATTTTACAGGAGCAATATAAGCAAAAATTTGTCATGGTGATGAGAAGGCGTAAGAAACTATCATAATCAGAGTTATAATAAAATCTCTTTACATACTGAAACAAATTCACAGGGAAGTTTAAAATAATAACTATAATTAAAGAAACAAATTGCAGTTGATGGGCGAAAAGAAGTTAATCATCTTACGGAATAAAGTAAAATCTTCAATCATATATGTATAACAACAATGTGTCGAAGCTAGATGTTCAACTGCAGCACAGTTGGTGTGACATGTATGCAAAGTTGGTTCAACAAAAAGGCAACTCTGTACAGTTTGCAATGAATAGTGAAGATAAAAAAAACAGGCCTTCAAATTGTGCACCGTGACAAGATGAACAAAATAAAAAATTAAACCAACAGACCAAAAGAAAAAGCAAAGGACAGACATCAGAAAAATCTCAAATTGACAAACAATTTAAGTGAAATGCTATAAACTCTTCCCGAGGCAGTAAAATCAAGCCAGAAAAATAAATGCATAATGATTCGATAGTTTGTTGATCCTTTACCCGAGTAAAGTTCCAAGGATGGATTGTGTATTCAAAAGAAAGAAGGTTGAAATCACTTCCGCGAATATTTGCTTCAAACTGTAAGGAAGCCTCTACATGAGAGTCGCATAATGCAGTTAACATTCAATTGAAATCCATACAACATAATGTATGCTACTCCATTGAGAAAGAAACATTCGCTCCATTTCTTTATTTTTGGTATGCCATCCAAATCCTTGCACTAACGTCCAGATGCCTCAAATAAATAAGGAATTTACTTCTGATATCCATCGCCCGGGCAATCTTCCAGAGGAACAATAGAACCGAAGCGTAAGTAAGATGGGGAAAATTTTCTTTCAGCGAGCGAGGCTAGTGCTTCCTCCTTCTCCGCCTTGAGAGCTTCTGCATCCGCTGCCACTATAGTGGTGACTTTATGAGGCGCACGCCGGCCACGGGAGAAGTATGCGATGTTGAGGACGTGATCCGGCTCTGCGTGCGGTACAACAGCTCTTTTGGGAGCCGTTGCAGGGCAAAAAACTCTGTAATATGGAGCATCAACGACAGAATCTTTGAAATCGGGAAGGGATGTGGGACCTGTGATCTGCCATGGTAGCTTAACCCATTTCAAAGCCTGCTTAATCGATGTGGAAAACTTTCGCGTCGTCGTGTATGCCGTCTGCACCGCCATGTCTGTGAATGCTTACGTTTGCTTCGATGGCTGAATTTCTGTGCAGGTCTCGGATCTTCCCATTTTAAAAGCTATAATATGAGGTCAAACATAGAGAAGTGCAACGTCACACGAGGCAGCCCCATTTTTTTTTCAAAGAGGAAGTTCGGCACAAGCCTAATCTCCTTATAGTTTAATTTCATTGAAACAACAGCTTTAATCTTTCTTATTGCTTGAATTTTATTGAAAGAATAATTTTATAAGTGAAAGGCCATAGTACTCATGAGACCTCCCATATCCTTTTGAAGGGGACACTTGAAAAGGATTGGCCTGTTTTCAAAACAACTCTATGTATAGAGGGGATCGAAGTTCAAAGTGAGTGCACACGATGCAATGTGAGTGTTCTTGTTTTGAGCTTGGGGCCTATAAATTTACATTTCATTCAATTTGACCAACATGAAAGCCCCTTGGTTTTATTTTGATCTTTGATCTTCTCTCTCCCTTTGTTTCTTTTCTTCTGAAGAGTCTTCTCAACATATCATTGGATTCAAGTGGTCATATTGTTGGATTCAAGTGATGAAGAGTCTCCTCAACATATCATTGGATTCAAGTGGTCATATTGTTGGATTCAAGTGATGAAAGCCATCTCTACAAAACTCCCAATTGAAATAAAATGAAAGAAGGAAGAGGATGTCCAAAAGGCTTGATTGTTCCGAGAAAGAAATTAATAAAGGGAAAATCGAGTTGTTGCATGAGCTTTCCAAGGATAAATCTACACTCAAATACAAAGAAGACGTTGAGTGAACACACTTGCAACTCTTCTTCAAAGAGTGGTGGGTTACAGAAATTATAAACTTATGAAAGATATGTGTAATCTATTGAAGAAGGAATAGAGCAAAGATATATCCTATTGATGATGGAGAAGAACAATAATGCACTTCACAAAGAGAGAACCATGGCTTCATTTTCAATCACTACGGAGAGATCTTATGCTTTGTCTTCCTTCTTATGGAAATACATGGCCTATATTTCCCCCCAAAAAAAATGTCAAAGTGGCTAAAGAAGTCGATCAATAGTTTTGAGTTGATACAGGTTATCAAAGCATTTCCCTTCTTGGATTAGCTAGTTTTTATCATGAATTCGTTTAGACTTTTTCATATTTAGATATTCATTTATTATTAAAGAAAAAGATTAATTTTGCATGGGACAACCACAATAAAAATCATTTGAAACAATTAAACATGTTCTTTCACATGCACCTCTTTTAGAATCACCCAATTTTGAGCCGTCATCTTTGTAGTAATAACTAATGCTAGTGGCTCAGGCATAGGTGCAATTTTAATGCAAAATTATCATCCAAATGCATTTGAAAGTAGAAATGTGAAACCTTCAAAAAATAATTACAGTAGATATAATAAAGAACTTTTGACTATGGAACATGCATCAAAAATTTGGAAAGATTATTATGTTATGGCTTCTAAAGTCTCTATAAAAACAAATCAATAAGCAATAAGACATTTATTAGATTTGTTATTGTTTATAGGCATATAAAATGGGCTTCTTTTATTATGAACTTTTATCTCATGCTTTAATATTAGCATGGAAAAGCTAATGTAGTTGTTGATGCTCTTAAATGTTTCTCTTTTGAAATACGACATTTTGTTAATGTAAACAATATTTTTGCTATTAAAATTCATTCATTTAATGACAACATTTCCACATATGCATTTGAGGTGTATTTTTTAGTTGCATGAAATGAATATAGGATGTGAGTTTTGTAAATAAAAGCTAAGGCTCTCTGTAAAAGTGAGCAGCTTTTTACTCACATGCCTGCTTTTCGATGAGCATTGTATGTTTGTAGTAGACTTAGATGTTTGGTACTTTGATAGTGGGGCAACCAAACATGTTACCTTGCAACACAATTATTTAAGTTCACTTGAGACTACCCCTATAGGGAATATTGTCACATGTGCTAACAAATCGGGAGTTGGTAAGATCATTCTATCTACTACTTATGGAAATTCTTTCACATTGTCATATGCTTTATATGTGTCACAGATCAAGAAAATTATGTTGTCAGTTTCAACATTAGCCAAGATTGGCTTAATTGTCAAATTTGTTGATGAAAAATGTAGAGTTCATGATCCCTCAAATGGTTTTGTTATTATTGCTTTTGGCATTTGATGTCGTGGGTTGTATAAGCTCATAGACTATGTGTGTACCTAAGTTCACAATGCCGTAGGGACTTGTGATGAAGGAGACTATACCTCATTCATCAACAAGTGCATATAGTGGTGGATTGATGCACTCATTAAATTATCAATCCGTGGACTTAGACCAAACCAAGTGTATGAGGACATGTGCTTTCATGATCGCTAATGAAGTGAATGAACAAACAATGTGCACAAATTAGGGATAACTACATCTCAAGTCACCTCTCTCACTAAAAATGTGTATCGCAATACTTGTTACAACAATCAGCACGAATCAAGCCATATCTCTCAGCTCTGATACCCGAATATAGTCAATACCAAGTTCAAAGGAAGCTCTTGAGAAGATGCATCCAATGGTGTATTTTTAGCTTGATCTGACAAACATGCTTCAAGTTATGAGCAAAACACAGAATGGTGGGAAACACCAACTCTAGCTCCACAGCTTCCCAAGCTTCACACACACTACAACGGCTAAATGGGTAGGGGAAGGGGTAGAGAGTACCTCTATGCACACATTTCATGCATCATATACACATACAAGCTCATGGAGAAGAAGATACACAATCAAGCAAAAGTAAAATCGAAATTCTCCTTGTCAATTCTTCACAATGGCAAAAAGTCCTTACAAACAGTCATAAAGTGACTTATATACATGTGGCCTAAAAATGGTCCTTCCACATAAGAGACCGAAACTTTTCCTATAAATCACTAAATTCCTACTATTGTACAAGGATAATGTTACATTCTTCAGGGATCATGCATCTAGAGGACTCCTCTAGATACATGGCTTCTTGAAGATTTTTACAATGGAGCTTAGAAAAAGAAAAATGGCCAAAAAATGAAAATTTTGGGCCCCATTGTCTTCACTTCTTTCTCTTTCCTTCTTCCTTGTCTCTTTGTCTTTAGTCCTTTGCAAAACTCTCCCCCTCTTAGTCTCTGTCGTCCCTTGACAAGTTTCTACGGGTTTCCCTAATGTACAACAAGCGGCTGGAGATGGACCAATCGTCTCAACATGTTCCCACTTGTTTATCTCCGGCTTGATGCTGTAATTTTTCTGTGTATATTTCTTTTAACTGCATGCAACTAGAGATCGAGGAAGCCTTCAAGACTCAGATACAATTTGTTACCTTGTCCGAGCCTCAGTCCAATGCATCTATCTTTCCCTTGATATTCATTTTTGCTCATACACTAGGGTTACTGCATTACTTCGGTTTGCCACACATGCATTCAACAGTAGAGGAAGAGATCAAGATTTGGATTTGTTACCTTATTCGATCCAATCCTCTATTGATTATTTCTTTTGCCCCTTGGTATTACTTATATTCACACACTCGGTTGATGTATTATCTGTTTTCCATGCTCATTCCCACCAGGTGTACCTGAAGCAGTTTAAGTGTCTGGAGCACTCTTGCAATTATGTTATGTCTTCTTGCACTTCTTCATGTCTTTGGCATGTATATTCTTTTGTCCACACACAGCTAGTGGTTGTACCTAGGATACATTCGAATTTGTATTTTCTTCTTGCCGTTCTTCCCTAGGACCTCCTACATTTCTTTGGTCTGTGTCCTTTCTTTCCCTTGTGAGTAGTTTTAGCCTGATTCATGCAGTCACGGGGCTTTGGGCAGAGAGTACTCATTTTTATTCGACTGTTTTCTTTTTTTATTTTCTTCTTCTTTTGCATTTGCTAGTTTCTCCCTACACATGTCCCTCCTCCTGAATTGTATCATCCCCAACAGGCTTTTGCTGGGGACGTGAGTAGGTTTGGTAAACTTTTTGCTTTGTTTGATTTAGCGAATTAGCTTCTCTTATCATAAGCTTCTTCCATTGAGCTGACTTGACTCCATCATGGGGTGATTGTCAATGATCAGCAAAAAAGCTTAATTCATGGGGTATTTGTCCATTGAGCTGACTTGACTCCATCGTGGGGTGCTTGTGGATGATCAGCACAAAAGCTTAAGTCCTATATTAATCGGGCATTTAAATTTGATGACATGTTCAAAAACATTTCTGAATCAAATTCAAAAAACCCTATAAGGAACGCTTCTTCGAATGTTTGCATGTAGGGACTTGGTAAAAACATTAATCAAGAATAATATGCAAATATTGTGAGTCGGCTTGGCATAATAGAGAGATAAAAAATTAAGGCATATGCACCTTGATTAATGTCGATGAAGTTCGAAAATGTGTACTCAGCGTGTTTGAAGACCTTCAACATACTTAGAAGCATGCTGAGTACCCTATTTGTTATTTAAATCGACATGGCTGCTTATCTTGATAGCAAAAATTCGATTGTTCTTACCATATATTTTTCTCTTGGTAAGCAATTATGAGGCAGGCTTGGTTGTAAGGGAAAATTGAGCCACTGTTTATTTATCTTTTCATTAGTCAAGTCTTCCCAAAATTGTGTCCATGTACCACACCTTGGCACTGGAGAAAATGAGGGGTTTACTTGTAATAAATAAAGTTCTTCTTGCAAGTGTATTCGCAGGGTTGGATTTTTCTCCAATTAAGATCGGCCTTTTCCAATTCCTTTTGAGTATAGGTGAATGTTGTGGCCGTGAAGTTCAACTTATGGTTCGGATCCTTCTAGGGAGTCTTCTTTATATACCGCCAAGTTTGCTCTTTCATAATGCCATACTGCAAGTTGAATGGCTTTATTACCTTTTCTAAATCCTTGCTCTTTATTTTGGCTTTGTTCATGACTCATACCACTGCATCTTCAAAATTTTGTGCCAAGTGAGACACCAGTAGTGTTCGCTCTCTCTAACTTAGTTTTGTAGTGTACAGAATTGTGTGTTCATCAATATTCAGCTCTTGTTGGTCTAGTATTGGTGAATGAACGAGGGGGAGAGAAAGTCTCCTTAGTAGTCTAATGAGTACTTTGCACTACTGGTGTCCCCATGTTCCCTAGCTCACTTGCCTGAGTACTCTGAAGTAACATTAGTTGAACTTTCAACTCTGCAATGATTTGGTCTTTTTTTATGTTCTCTTCTCTTGCTTTGTCTAGCTCTTTTTCTGCAATCATTTTTCCTTCACATAGGATTGTAAGTTGATCTGTATCTTGTTCACATTCCTCTATATATTTATTGACCGCTTCTTTCCATCTATTTCTTAACTCTGTTGTTTCTTGTACATACCTTGATTCCCATTGTTCTCTTAATACCTGCTCCTACTTGACATGATCCACATACATATCTAATTTTGCTTTTAGCTCTTGAATTTCCTCACTCATTGTTGTTGATGCCTCTATTGGTTGGTTTAATAATATTGAGGTCATCATTCTTTATTCTTGTTACGTAATGAGTCTGCTTCATCCATGTACACTTTGTTTTGAGTTTCTAGCAATTTACTCTTGTTTGTAAGGTGTACCTTTTTGGATTCACAAGATTTATATTTGTTTTTTGCTTCTATTGCCTTGTTCTTCAACTTCTCTTATTCCTTTTTCACCTGATTGAGTTTGCATTTCAAAGTTGCATTCTCTTCTTGGAGGATATTGAGCTCATTCATCACTTCTTCTGACTCTTTGATTTTTTTTTTAAGTTCATGTTGGGTCTTCATAACTTCTTCCGACTCATTGAGAGAGATTTGAATTGACTCTTTTCCATCTGAGCTTGTTCATACTCTTTATCTGCCTCCAACAATTGTTGTTGTGTTTCCATGGCCGTTTGAATCATATGTTTGACTATAGGTTTCAATTGGGCCACATCCACGTTGAGCCATGTTTGAGGGATGACTAGCGATTCACCTATCAGCATACCTTTACCTTTATTCATTTGTAGTGTTTCGTTGAAGGGCTATCAGATTTGAAGTTGTAAGTATACCTTAGCCTCTTTCTCTTGGTCTGCTTTGATTGCTACCTTCATAGATCACATCCATGGGGGACGGTTCTACTAACACCCTTAATTTTTTGGTCAGATCTTCTTCTTGTTGTAATTCTTCCCTTGGGTGCATCAATGTTCATGTCCCTTCAGGTGTAATCTCTTGGAATTGCATCCTTATTGTGTCATTCATTTGAAGAACATAGGTTTTGTTTCATGCAAGTGTCCTTACATCTTCGTCTTTGTTGATATATTTAGGTAGTGATGTGTGTGAACACTCTAGGACCATCGGGGCACTTTTTTCCCTCTTTAGGAGGTTTTTTTCCCTCGGCTTATATATACGCCTCTTGCCCTAATGGGCTACTTATCTTTGTACATTCTCTAGTTGTACATTCAATATTGTGTGTTTGTGCTCCAAGCTTCTTCTTCTTCCTTGTGATGTTCACGTGCTTTTGCAGACGTCTATCTCTAACAATTGGTATCAGAGCAGGTCGTCGCTTCATCTAGGGTGCCATCGACACTCCTCCGTTTGCAGTCTCAGAATCGCACGAATTTTGATGAACATACTCAACTGTTTTCGAGATCAAAACAGCTACGCTATGTGGTGCCGAAATCGCGATCTGAGCTTGTTTCGGCCTTCGAACGCACTATCGCAGTGCTTGTGTAGGCTATTTTGTCTTTTTGTGCCAAAGGTATATACCAGTTTCTGTTCGCCAATTTAAGCGTCTCGAAGTCTGCTATAACTCGTCTGGGTAGTTGTGTTCAACTTTTTGAGATACAGTCAATTTTCTGCATCAAGGTGTTTTAGTCACGGGCCATGGCTGAAAGCAGTTATGTATTCCATATGTTGGCTGTTGAGGATAAGTTGGATGGTACCAACTACCCATTATGGGCTTATATGATGCGACATGTATTGGTTGCAAAAGGATTGTGGAACATTGTGCAGGGTGTTGAAAGACATGCTCTTTCACCTCTGACTACACGTACTGCAAATACAAGTGTTGGAGCTGATGAAGATGGTCTCGAAGATGATGTTCCGCAGATTCCTATTCGTGCTGCTATTTCTGCTTCACCTACTACAGAGCAGATTCGCTGGGATGGCAGAGATGCCCAGGCACATGCATTGATAGCTTTGTCTGTCAAACGTGCCATTATTCCTCACATTCGCTCTTGCAGAACATCTAAGGATGCATGGGATACACTTACCACATTGTACCAAGCTAGGAATGAGGCTCGTGTTCCTTACCTCCGAAAACAATTGGAGAGTGAGCACACGAATGAAGGTGATTCTATGGACAGTTTCCTAACGAAGATCAAAGACTTGAAGGAACAATTGACTTCTGCTGATGAGGTTATACCAGATAACTCACTTATGCAGACCATTCTGAACGGTCTTCCTGATTCATATCACAGTTTTGCTTCTACTGTTCGATTTATGATGAAAGGCAATCCAAATGCCTTATCATTTGAGGAGTTAGTCTCTGTTCTATTGCAGGAAGATTAGTCCTAGCTAGTCAAAAGGGCAAAGGAAAATGGAGCTCTTCAACTAGTAAGCAGAAATCTGCTAATTCTGCATATTCGAAGAAGGAAGATAAAGATGAGAAGAAATCAGAAAAGCAGAAATGGTTTTGTAAGTACTGTAAAGGGAATGATCATATCATAAAGAACTGTCCAAAACTGATTGCTAAAGAGGCAAAGAAGAAAGAGGCTGGGATGGTTGTTGCAGAGGCCTCTACACCAAAAACGGAGTCTGCTAATCTTGTGCAGGAAGAAGAATGGGCGTTTACTACTGTCTGCAGTTTTGACCCATCTTCTCATGATCAGCGCATGTCTGTAGTAGACTCAGATGTTTGGTATTTTGATAGTGGGGCAACCAAACATATTACCTCACAGTGCAGTTTCTTCTCTTCACTCGAGCCTTCCCCTACACGGAATATTGTTACATGTGCCAACAACTCCTCTTATCCTGTTATGGGAGTTGGTAACATCATTTTGACTACTGCTGATGGTAGTTCTTTCACTTTGTCAAATGCTTTATTTGTGCCAGGGATCAAAAAGAACCTGTTATCAGTTTCTGCATTAGCCAAGGTTGGCTTGGTTGTGAAATTTGTTGATGATAGGTGTACAGTTCATGATCTGTCAAATGGCGATGTGATTATTGCTTATGGCATTTTATGTCGTGGGCTGTATAAGCTCATAGACTATGAAAGATCTGTAAATGATTTGGCATGTGCAGTAAATGATTCTCAGGCTAGGTCAGATGCAAAGCTTTGGCATGCACGCTTTGGTCATCTGAATTTTGCTAGTTTGCTACGCCTGCAGAAATCTGAAATGGTGTCCTCGTTGCCCAAACTTGAGGCACCTGGAAAACATGTTTGTGAAGGCTGTATTTTAGGCAAAATGCGGCGTTCATCCTTTCCAAAAGATGGTTCAGTTCGGGCTACTCAGAAATTGCAGCTTGTACATAGTGATGTCTGTGGTCCTATGCAAACACCTTCTTTTGGGAATTATCTTTACTTCGTGACTTTCATTGATGATTTTTCTAGGCATGCATGGGTATATCCATTGAAGGCAAAGTATGAAGTGTTCATGTGCTTCAAAGAGTTTTTGGTTTTGGCTGAAAATCTGTCAGCATATAAAATGGGCACCCTCCGTTCTGATCGAGGGGGGGAATATATGTCTTCTGATTTTAATGCATTTCTGGCTGAATGTGGGATAAAACACCAGTGTACAGTGCCGTATACACCTCAACAGAATGGAGTTGGTGAATGAAAGAACAGGTCACTCATGGAGATGGCGAGGTGTATGGTCAAGAGTCAGGCTTTACCACATAGTTTCTAGCTTGAGGTTGTCATGTGTGCAACATATGTACTCAACAGGTGTCCCACTAAAGCGCTGCAGTCTATCACTCCATATGAGGCTTGACATGACCGCAAGCCATCTGTTTCTCATCTGCATGTTTTTGGTTGTTTGGCATATGCACTAGTGCCTGAACAACATCGTAGAAAATTGGATGATAAGGCAGTAAAATGTATTTTTGTTGGGTACAGTTCTCAAAGTAAAGGCTATCGTCTGTATCATCCACAGACTAAACGCATTCTGGTTAGCCGTGATGTTGTCTTTGTGGAAGATGCTATTCAGCCATTGCTTTCATGTACTAAGGAGACAGCTGTTAGCTCCAAAGACATGTATGATACTTTGATGCCTCTTTTTATAGGTGGATAGTCTAGTGTTGGTCCTAATGAGGCAACTTCTCAGCCTTTGCAGGTTTCATATGATGATGCAGATCATTCTATTTCTGATGCAGATTTACATGATGCACTTATTGATGAGAGAGCTGATATTAAGCAGGCAAAAACTATGCCAAAATGGCTGGTGCAGACTTTGTGTGACAGCAAATTAGATGCACCTTTGTCATATCGTACTCGTTCAGGCTCTCATAGTGCCTCCTTTGCATCAGATTGTTATGCTATGGTTGCGTCTAGTCTCTGTGATGAGAATGAGCCTGTTTCTTTTGATGAAGCACAAAATTCAGAAAATTGGATGGCTGCTATACAATCTGAATATGATGCAATAATGAAGAATGGTACTTGGTCTTTATGTGACTTGCCTCCTGGCAAGAAGGCCATTGGCACTAAGTGGGTATACAAGTTGAAGCGTAAACCTGATGGTACAATTGACAGGTATAAGGCTAGGCTTGTTGCAAAGGGTTATGCGTAGGAAAGAGGCATTGATTTTGATGAGACCTTTGCACCTACATGCCGTATGACTATTGTTCGGAGCATTTGTGCACTTGCAGCCCATCATGGTTAGAATGTACATCAGTTGGACATTAAAACAGCATTTCTGAATGGTGACTTGCATGAAGAAGTGTATGTTTTTCAGCCCCGTGGCTTTGTGCAGAAAGGACATGAAAACCAGGTGTGCAGGTTAAAGAAGGCATTATATGGTTTAAAGCAAGCACCACGTGCTTGGTATGAGAAGATACATGCCTATGTGATTGCACATGGTTTTGAGAATCGTCCAACTGAAAGCACCTTATATGTCAAGCGCGCTAATGATGTGCTTCTAATCATTGTTGTCTATGTTGACGACATGCTGCTCACTGGTCCTATTGAGAAGCATATTTCTGATTTCAAGGCTGATTTGCATGCCTCATTTGAGATGTCTGATTTGGGGCATTTGCATCACTATTTGGGCATTCAGTTTATGCAAGTTGATGGTGGAATGGCTTTGTGTCAAACGAAATATATTGACACATTATTGCAGCGTTTTGGCCTTGAAGATTGTAAGCCTATTTCCACTCCTATGGAGACAGGTTTACAATTGAGTCTTCATGATGTTGGAGATGCATTTGATGTTGTTCTCTATGAGCAGGCTGTTGGATGCTTGATTTACTTATGCATTACTCGGCCAGATATTCAGTTTGTTGTCTCACAGATGAGCAGGTTTATGCATTGCCCAAGAGTCACGCATTGGAAGGCGGTTAAGCGCATCTTTCGCTACTTGAGTGGTACTCAGCTACTTGGGTTGTTTTATCCCAAGGGGGGATCACTACCGCCAGATTTGCATGCTTTTTCTGACTCTGATTGGGTTGGTTGCTATGACACTCGTGTGTCCACTAGTGGCTTTTGCTTCATGCTTGGTAGCTCATGTATATCTTGGTTGAGCAAGAAGCAGCCTACTGTGGCCACTTCCAGTTGTGAGGCTGAGTATAGGGAAGCTTTCACAGCTACTGTTGAGTGTGTGTGGCTCAGACGCCTTATGGCTGATTTGGGTGTTGGTCAGAATTCTGCCACCACTATCTTCACTGACAGTCAGAGCGCATTGGCAGTTGCAAGGAACCCTGTGTTCCATGCTCGCCCTAAGCACAGTCACGTGCATTATCACTATGTGAGGGAGAGGTTCTCTGCTAGGGAGATCAACTTGGCATATGTGCCCATGTAGGAGAACATTGCAGACCTTTTCACGAAGGCTTTCCCCAGGGAGAAGTTTGAAGCTTTCCGCAAAGCTTTGGGCTTACTTCCTTTTGTGGAGTGACTTCCATATAGCTTGGCACTTCCTTATACATGAGTGACAGCTACTTGTTCACCGCATCACTCCCAGGGGAGATTTGTTGATATATTTAGCTAGTGATGTGTGTGAACACTCTAGGACCGCCGGAGCACTTTTTTCCCTCTTTAGGAGGTTTTTTTCCCTCGGCTTATATATACGCCTATTGCCCTAATGGGCTACTTATCTTTGTACATTCTCTAGTAATACATTCAGTATTGTGTGTTTGTGCCTCAAGCTTCTTCTTCTTCCTTGTGCTGTTCGCGTGCTTCTGCAGACGTCTATCGCCAACAGTCTTCAGCCGTTCATTCTTCTTTATCCTTCGGTCATTGGCCACCTCTTGTTGGTCGACCATTTGATCAACCTCATCACACCTTCCATCATCATTCACTTCATTGTTTAGATCTACATTCAACGTAGATGGACCTTCTTTATCATAAGATTCTAAACTTGAGCTAGATTTTTCTAACTCGAACTCCTTATATCGCTCCATTTAAAATAATCTCTTTCTAGTTTGTTTCTTTTCCTTTACATCACTCATTTGCCAATACTCGTGACCTTGAACAACAAGGTTCACTTGCCCTTCCCTGTATGTGTGAGTGATTTGTAGGGCTTCTTCTAATTTTGTCTTTGTAATAGGCAATGATTGCACCAATGTTGACTTTGGAACTGTATGTACTCTTTTAGCAGAAGGAGTGGTATCTAGCACTGTCTCCTCTCTCATTCTTTTCAAGCCTCTCATTGTAGGCTTTGAGCTAGTACCAACTTCCTCCACAAGCACCACTCCACACTTCTTCTTGGGGACTATGGCTGACTTAACATATTTAGCCATTTCTATTGTTGATGGCATCTCTCGTAAGTAACCATGAATGTTTAGTGTGTGATATATCAATATTGTTAATGTTGTACTGCCATTTAGAACTTTTTCCCCACTATTTCTTTACTTCAAACAGTTGCTCTTGTACATATGGTGTCAAGTTTACTTGATTTCCAATTTGCTTGACAGCATGGGAGAGTAGTTGAACCACTACTTTCCATGGTGTTGTGTATCTATGCATATTAGGGAAGCAAAAATGTTGGAGCACCAATCATACTTCTTCTTCTATGTCAATTCTATTGATGTCTAGGAATGTATGCTTCTTGGCTTCATGACCTTCATCTTTCAAGTTAGTGATGCCATCCTTGGTCCATCCGAATGCTTCCTTAATTAGCTCATGAGTGAACCAAATTAGCTCATGAGCGAACCAAATGGTCTACCATTCTCCTTGTAGGTTCATGAACTTAGCTTCTAGTACAGAAGGCATATCGAGAGCAGGGTGTAGTGTATTCATCACGTGTGTGCACCCTCTCGAAATCTGGTTTATAAATAAGAAACTTTAAATATGCTTGAATCCCAGCTTTTGTCCATGTATCCAATGTTCTCGATAATTCATGTAGTACTTTGAAGTCCTAAGTCATCACCAAAATTGATGATCTCGATCCATGATTCTGATTGTGATAGAAATTCAATGGTCACCAATTGGTTGATCCTCTTGAAACTAGTGACCTCTTGCTTTGATTGCATTTTCCAATGGAAATTCATTGATTTTCTCTTGGTGCATTGCTTCTAAGTCATCAGAAGCCATCTTCACTTGAAAGAGAATTCGTAATTAGTTCAATGTCTTGAAAAATATACTTCATCCTTTGTGCTCATGCAATCGTCATTCTTCTTTAAACCAGTCCCCCCTCACATGTTTGAGTAGAGCATGATACCTGATGATATATTTTTTTCATCAATTTTTCAGTTTTTATTTTTGAAAGAAGACATAAAAGTTAGTCATAGCCAAAGCAATTGTTAGTATGTATTAATAGAATTCCTAGACTACGATAGTAAAATTTATGTCCTATTCCTTAGAAGGAAATGTGCACCACTAAACAAATTGAAGAATCTATGTGTTGAATGGGACACCTGGTAGTGTGGCCCTATAGTGCATACTCTAGATGCTTTTCCCTCAACATGAGGGCAATTTTGATTCTATCGCTTCCTTTGCATTCCTTGGTTTTCCTTTTGTCTCCACAGTTGATGGGTTTTTATAGATCGATGTCAATCCTTCTTGACAGCTAAGTGTCTTTGTATTGATGTGTTTCTTGTGGTTTTGATCTTCCATACATAATCACTTTGCTTTTGGGATCCTCTTGTTGTCCTTGGTCCTCATTGGCTTTTGTTTTTTAGGGAAGCTTTGATGGTCTTTGTCTAGTTGTTGTTGATATTGGTTATTACTTGTAAGTCTTCCTTTGTTCTTTCTCGTGTTTTCTTGGGTATCCATATTTGCCTTTGTGATCTTTGAGCTTCCATTAAGCTTTTAGGAATCCACGTTTGAATTATTCTTGTGTTCTCGTATTGAGTTTGTCATTTTTTCCAAGCTCCTTACTTCCTAGGGTTTACTTTTTTCACTTGTGTCAACTTGCATTTGTACTCTTGAAGCTAATCCTTGCGAATCCACAATTGTTTTATGCCCTTTCCATGTCGTCAAGTTTTTCTTGAAGGTGAATTGTTGGTTAGCTTCTCACAGTTCTCCCTAGAAGAATTGACCTCATGAAATCTCTGAGGATTATTCTCTTGAGAAGAATGGATGGATTGATCACATGGAAGAGAACAAGGTTTTCCATTGATGTTGTGGTTAGGTAGAATGATGGAATTGGTGGATGAGGGTTTTGATGGGGATTCACTTGCATCCACACTTTGATTTGGGACATTAGGGTTTTTCATGTATATTGTTTTTAGTGGTTTCTCATCTAGTAGAATAAAGATCTCTCCATGTCATATTTTCATAGATATATATCCTTGAGCCAGGTGGATCATAACCTTGAATTCATAGATCAAATCTTCACCTAAAACTAACTCTTCTGGAAGGTTCGAGTCTTTATAGACTAAGAGCCCAATTGTTCCATCAGGCTTACACTTCAGTTTGTATACCCACTTAGTGCCAATGGCCTTCTTGCCATTAGGAAATTCAAATAAAGACCAGGTACCATTTTTCATAATACCGTCATATTCTGATTGCATAACACCCATCCAATTTTCAAAAATTTGTGCTTCATCATACAAAATAGGATCGTTCTCATCATAGAGACTAGACGCAGTCATAGCACAGAAATATTTCCATTCATCCATTTTGCTCAAATGCTTCATCCAAAAACATTCAGGGCATGTGAGCAGGGTCTTCTACCGATCTGCAGCTCCTATGTCCTACTCGCGATGAGTCTAACTTCTCCTCCTCTCTTTTAGCCACATTGCAAATCCATAGCTCAATGTCCTCATTCATCCAAGATTGACCACTCGATTGGACACTATGGATTGATACATGATCTTCATCTTTATGGATGGGATTACATTGTAGATGTGGGACATCTTGATATGCAAATGTATGGAGATTTATCTTAGTGGTTGTACCCTCGTGCTAAAGGTACAATGCATATCTTCCCCAATCTTGAACTACCTTTAGCTATCACATGAACAATCTTTGTAGGATCATTTCGTGATTATTTTCTTACCAAATTGACAAATAGCTAAAGTATGTTCAAATTCTACACCACAGGTAGTTAGAATTACATTCAAGGATTCCTAAAGGTCTTTCTACATGGCCATCAGCTAGCTATAGCTTCATTCTTGTTGGTTGTAGAGCTAGTCTTTTTCTCCCAAATTTCTTTGGTTGCTATCCCTACTCTAGCTCCTGTATCTAAAATAGCTTTGTTCATATATCCTCTAAATATGATTGGGAGGCATGTATTCCCTTCATCGCCCTCACTAAAGGATCCAAATTTGTCTATCGGTACTTTGATCATAGATGTCTTCTTCCATGTGTCCTCCCTGATTGCTTGGTTTGGTTCTTCCAAGTTCAAGTGTTTGGCTAATCTCTTCCACAATTGGGGTCTAACTTACAACAATCCTTCTAGGGTTATGGAACATTGCGTCTTGGTCATCTTCAATTCTTATAAAGTATTTGATGCTTCTTCTAAGGTTTTTTACTCTTTACCTCTTATCGTTGGTGCGTGAAAGAATTTTGATCTTTGGTCATACTCTCTAGTGTAGTCTAGAAGTGTAGTCAGGTTAATTGCCTCCTCTTGATTGTGATCTAGGTCGGATAATTCTTTATAATCTACTTCTTGTTCTATGATTTGTTGGTTCTTCAGAGCATCCAATTCTTCAAAAGGAGGGATCTCTTTTTCTGTCTTCTTCCATCTACCTTTTTGAACTCTGGCCCACAAGTCATGTGGCCAATGAGCCTCCACTTGCGGGATTAGGTAATTTCTCTCCTCACTCTCATACCTACTTCTTCTTCAATCTCCTTAGTTTGGACAAGTTTCTTTTGTTGTGACTTGAGGATTTCCATACAACCCTGAAATTTTTATTTTGGTATTTTGGTCTCCGAGAGGCTGGTATTGATTGTACTAGCATAGTCTGAGCAATTTCAATTAACGTTTTGCATATTTTGAGTTTTTCCCATTCAAGGTCTCCTTTGGGATAAGTTCTTTCATGTTGCTCTAGACTAGGTCAGTCTTTATTCTAGACTGATAAGCTTTTAACCACATATTTAAGTTTTTCGGCATAGGATCTGCTAGAATTGATCCTACCTACTTCTCTGTTTGTTTCTCAGTCACCACATCTGTATTCTTACTGGCTGAATTGCTCGCTTTGGTTCAGACTTCTTTATCATCTTTTCCTTCTCTTGAGATCTTTTTTTAATCTTTTCTCACTTTGTCTTCCATCTTTTAGTCTTTTTCAATCTTGAAGTGTCTTCTAGTTCTTCCAAATCTTCTATGATTTGGGGTGGAGACTCTAGTTCATCCTTGTTTCTAAGACTATCTATCTTTTTTTCCTCCAAGATTTCCATTGTTTTTGCCCTAGTAATTGCTTTTAGTGGACAATATATTCCTTGTCACTTCAGGAGGATTCTATTGTTGGAGTTAGACGTCTGCTGAAGCACCCAAACATCGCTCTCATATGAGCATGTTTATGCATTGCCCAGGTGTTGAGCATTGACATGTAGTTAAGCACATCTTTCATAATTGAGTGGTACCCAACTACTTAGATCATTTTATCCCAAGGGATGGATCATTACCGCCATATTTACATTTTTTTTGGCTCAGACTGGGCTCATTGCTATGACATTCATGTGTCTAGTAATGTTCTTTGCTTCATGCTTTCTACCTTATGCATATCTTGGTTCAACAAGAAGCAACCTATTGTGGAAACCTTTATCAGTGAGGTTGAGTATAGGGTAACTTTCACAACGATTGTTGAGTGTCTGTGGCTCATACGCCTTTTGGATGATTTGGGTGTTGGTAAGTATTCTGTCACCATCTTCACTAACAATCAGAGTGCATTGGCAATTGCAAGGAACCCTACATTCCATGCTCGTACAAAGCACATTGAGGTGCACTATCATTATGTTAGGGAAAGGTTCTATGTTGGAGAGATCAGGTTGGCTTATATAGCCATAGAGGATAACATTGTAGACCTTTCCAATAAGGCTCTAATATGTAGAGAGAAGTTTGAAGTTTTTCCCAAATCTTTGGGCTTCCTTTTGTGGATTCATCTCTTTCCACATAGCTTGGAACTTCATTATACATGAGTGCCAACTCCTTGTTCACTACATCACTCGTAGGGGGATTTGTTGATATATTTCGGTAATGTGTATGAACATAGTTAGGAGCGTCAGGACACTTTTTTCCCTCTTTAGGAGGTTTATTTCCCTCGGTTTGTATATACACCTATAACCCTAACTGGGCCATTTCTCTTTGTACATTTACTTGGTAATATATTATGTATTTTGTTGTCCTCCAAGCATCTTCTTCTTCTTTTTCTTCTTCTTCTTCTTCTTCTTCTTCTTCCTTGTGTTGTTTGTGTGCTTCAGCAAACCTCAAAATCCAATAAGAATCCTTGGGCTATTCCTATGAGGGCATCAATATCAAGAGACTACATATTGAAAAATGGGGGAGTCCATCTCTTTCAAGAAGCTTCCATAGAAAATAGCTATCGATGGAGCCCTCACATTCAAGGGCTTGAGTGTCAACACTTGGGAACTAAGAAGTTTTTTGTTTTCCTCAAATATGATAAAACCTATGGATCAAAATCCTCCTTTGTTTAGGAATGTGCTACAGCATTATCTTTGAACATGGCGTTATCCTTCAAACGTCTAGCTATCAAGTTGCTTTTAGGCCCATCAACAATAGTGCCATGTCTATTGTGGGGCTTAGGCGTTGAGACTCTCCTCATGGTGCACCAATGACTCATCTATAGGTTCATTACACTATAGCTATAGATTCCAATGTATGCCCAATTCTAGAACTCAGTTGGTTGACAACTTTATCTTCTGAGTCTATAGGCGAAACAACTATGCTGCTTTGAGCATCTCATACAACCTCTCAGTGGGCCAAAAGAATGGTCCATCCTTCATCCCTGATATGTGCAGACCACATAACGAGTGGGGGGATGGAACAAATTCGTAAACTCAAAATTACATATGACAAAGTTCTGGAGGACATGGACACATGTTGATGACTAGCAGAATCTATAGAATTAGATGTGAGAGAGATGGAGGAAGAAGTGAATGCATCGTACCTTAAAGGCATTAATGTGCAAACGATAGATATATATAGAGGGTGAAAGTGGGGAGATTTTTCATGACTTAGTAAAATGGATTTCTCTCTCAAATTTTAAGCTTCAAATTTGGTGATAGGTCATGAAGTGGCTTTCTCTAAGAATAGACAAGAGATTAAGTGTTTGGCCTCATTTTTCCTAAGACAAAAGAGGGGTGTCTCAAATTTTCTATTTTGGGCTCATAATAGAGGATGGCATATTAGAATAGTCGAGAGGGGGCTACAATTGTCTTACTTGGGAACCTTCCTCGATAGCGGATCAAGTGTTGTTAGATCGCATTTCCATTTTAATTAATTAAATTGTACCACCGTAGCCAAGGACCCTTAGTTGACCATAGGATTGCAAAGTTCTAGATAAGTTTATAGAACTCCATTCGAGAGTGCAGTATGGGGTAAAGGTTAAACGTGTGTTTAGTCATCTTTCCGGTGTTAAAATAGGTACCAACACAAACCAAGGGAGGAGACATGGCGAACAATTATAAGAGACCTTTTACGTTTTTGCCTTCTTTCATTTTTCAAATGTTTTTTTCAATCTTAACACATTTAAAAAATGAGTGGAATTAACAAAAAAAAAAGGGTTTGGCATTCATTCATAGCTATACAAAGTTGATATTCATGTTGCATCAACCTGTAAGGTCTTGTGGGGCATGATTGAGATCAAAAGACATAGTGATGAGTTGTTAATGTTTGTAGCAAGTGTTGCGGTTAATTGATATCACTTCTTCCTCTTATGTGTAGGTCGTCCCAAAAACTAACATAACAAGACTTTTTTTCTTGGAGACTAGGGTGATGCTCCTAAGAGGTCTAATGTGTGATTAGGGTTCTTAAAGGTATCATAGGATGCACAAAAATTGTAGTTTCCTAACGTAGTTTTGAGAGGAGCATAAGGAAACATAGGGGATGTGCTTAGTGTACTTGGGATTGCAGACATAAATATAACCCTCCTAATAGATGTGTGACATGTGAATGTAGTTTTGCATGGACTTTCTGGTAAAAGGGGTGATGAATGTTTGACTAAAACTAGTATGATATTCCATGGCATCTCATAGAGGAAGAAAGAAGGGGAAGGAAGTAGTGGATATATAGTGGTTCTCATGAGGTGAGGGGTTCTTGGAGATTGAATTTGGAGTCTTATGGATTCGTTTGAATTCCATGCCTTGACTAAGGAGGTGATCATACAAGGGAAATTTATTGTGCAAATATGCTCTATGATAAGAATGTCTATGAGTGCTAATGAGTTTTGTGACATGCTCTATGATAAGAATGTCTATGAGTGTTAATGAGTTTTATGACGATTATGGGGTGGTACTATGTTTATGCTCACTTGGTTAGATAATGATAGGGGAAGGTGCCTACTCATAGGAATGGATTACCTTTTTTTGCGCAAGAAGGGTAATATATATTACCTCTTTTTTGTGTGGAAATTGCCTCAAAGCTTATGATGCCATTAACTTTTGATTGTTTTACACTCGGGTAATGCTCATAAGATGGCTTCTACCATGATCTTGGAAGAGGGTGCTATCTTTGTTTTCATTGAAATTGCCTTTGGTGTGGCTCCTAAGAATGTCAAATTTTCATGCTTAGATATAGTCTAGGACCCAACAATTGCTTTATTTATCATACGGTTTATGAACCTTTGTTTTGGTGTGTTGGATTTATTTTTAAGTGCAATTGGTGAGTTCTATACAAAAAATGGCATGAGAATTAAATGAATTGATGCTTGTAGGTGAGTTAAAGAATGAAAATTTTATTCAAACCTTGAATTTCTAAGGCTTTAGAGATCTTGAAATGATCTCTAAAGCATAAGTAATCTAACTTGTCAAAGAAAAGGGCATATGTCACCATCCTAGTTTTTTTTATTGTTTGTCTCTTGCAATGTCATGTCTTCATTGCTCATATGTAGATGCTAGCATAAAGAACGTAATGTGCATATGTGTTCTTTCAAGCTTGATGATCTTGTCTTATAAGACATTTTGTCATGATAATACTTTGCAGATGAGGACTAAACCTATAATAGACTCTAGGATGCATATACTGGCAAACCAAAACCTCTATATATCTTTGGCACAAAAAGACAAAATTGCATGCACAAGAAATGTGAGTGTGCATTCAAAGGCTGAAATGAGCTCAGATCGTGATTTCAAAAACAATTTTCATGCTCACCAACTTTTGTGTGCTTATGAGACTGAGGGAGGGGTGTCGATGATGCCGTAGATGAAGCGGCAACCTACTCTGATACCAATTGTTGGAGTTTGAGGTCTGCAACAGCACATGAACAACACAAGGAAGAAGAAGAAGCTTGGAGCACAACACACAATATTGAATGTATTACCACTAGAATGTACAAAGATGAGTGACCTCTTAGAGCTATATGCGTATATACAAGCCGGGGGGAAAACCTCCTAAAGAGAGAAAAAAGTGCTCCGACGATCCTAGTGTTGGGCATTGTCGACATCCCTCCAATCACAATCTCAGAATCATACAAAAATTGGTGAGCATACTCGAGCTAATCAGGAGTTCAAAACAGCTTTGTTCTATGGCATCAAAATGTTAATTTGAACTTGTTTCGGCCTCCAAATGCACTATTGCAACTATTATGCAATTAATTTTGTCCTTTCGTATCAAACATATATATAGGTATCAGTTCGTCACTATAAGAACCCCAAAGACTACTACAAGTTTACAAAGGTGCATCCAATTTGTTGTCACGCAAAGTCTACACCAGCCATTTTGACATAGTTTTTGCCTCCTCAATATCAGTTCTCTCATCAACAAGTGCATCATGCAAATCTGCATCAAAAATAGAATGATCTGCATCATCACATGAAACATGTAAAGGCTAAGAAGTCACCTCATTAGGACCAACACTAGACTGTCCATCTCTAAAAAGAGGTAGCAAAGTAACATACATGTCTTTGGAGCTAACAAATCTCTCCTTAGTACATGAAAGTAATGATTGAATAGCATCTTCCACAAAAAAGACATCACGACTAACCAAAATGCATTTATTCTATGGATATTACAAACGATAGCCTTTGCTTTAAGAACTATACCCAACAAAAATACATTTCAATGCTTTATCATCCAAATTTTTGTGATGTTGTTCAGCCACTAATGCATATGCAAGACAACCAAAAGCACACAAATGAGCAATAGATGGCTTGCAACCATGCCAAGCCTCATATGGAGTGATAGACTGCAATGCTTTAGTGGAACACCTATTAAGTACATATACTGCACACATACCAACCTCAAGCCAGAAACTATCAAGTCTAACTCTTGGCCATACACCTCACCATCTCCATGAGTGACATGTTCTTCCGTTTAGCAACTCCATTTTGTTGAGGTGTATACAACACTAGAAATTGATGTTTTATCCCATATTCAGCTAGAAATGCATTAAAGTGAGAACACATATATTCCCCCCATTTTACATGCTGACAAATTTTCAGCCAAAAGCAAAAACTGTTTGAAGCACATAAACACTTCCGACTTTTCTTTCAATGGATATACCCATGCATGCCTGGAAAAATCATCAATGAAAGTCACGAAGTAAAGATAGTTTCCAAATGAGGATGTCTGCATAGGACCACAAATATCGTTGCGAACAAGCTGCAATTTTTTAGTAGCTCGAACTCAACCATCTTTTGGAAAGGAGGAACCCTGCATTTTGCCCAAAATATAGCCTTCACTTACATGTTTACCAGGTGCCTTAAGTTTGGGCAAAGATGACACCATTTTAGATTTATGTAGGCATAGCAAACTAGCAAAATTTAGATGACCAAAGTGTGCATGTCAAAGCTTTGCATCTGACATAGCCTGAGAATCATGTACTATACATGTTGAATCATTCACAAATTTTTCATAGTGTATGAGCTTATACAACCCATGACATCAAATGCAAGAAGCAGTAATCACGTCGCCATTTGACATATCATGAATTGTATATCTATCCTCAACAAATTTCACAACCAAGACAATCTTCGCTAAAGCAGAAATTAATAACAGATTCTTCTTGATCCCTAGCGCAAATAAAGCATCTGACCATGTAAAAGAAATACCATCAACAGTAGTCAAAATGATCTAACCAACTCCCATGGAAGGATAAGAGGAGTTGTTGGTGCATGTGACAATATTCCCTATAGGGGGAGGCTCGAGTGAAGTGAAGAAATTATGTTGCAAGGTAATATGTTTGATTGTCCCACTATCAAAGTACCAAAAATCTCAGTCTACTTCAAACATACACTATTCAGGAGAAGATAAATCCAAATTGCAAACACTAGTAAATGCCCATTCTTCATTCTGCACTAGATTAGCAAGCTCTATTTTCGGTGTAGAGGCCTCTGTAACAACCATTCCAGCCTCTTTTTCTTTGCCTCTTTTTCTTTGCCTCTTTTGCAACCAGTTTTGGACAACTCTTTATGACATGATCATTTACTTTACAGTAGTTTCAAAACAATTTCTACATTTCTGTTTTCTTTTCATCTTTGTTATCCTTCTTTGATTGTGTAGAATTAGTAAGTTTCTACTTACTAATAGAAGAGCTCCATTTACCTTTGCCCTTTTGAATAGCCAAGAAAGCTTGATCTGCAACATGCATAATGGAATTGCTCTATCTAGACTGAACTTTTGCAACAGAATAGAGACTAACTCCTCAAATGTTAAGGCATTTGGATTTCCCTTCATCATCAAACGAAGAGTAGAAGCAAAACTCTCATATGAATCGAGAAGACCATTCAAAACACTCTACACAAGTGAACTATCAGGCAAGACTTCATGAGCAAAAATCAAATGTTCTTTCAAATCTTTGATCTTTGTCAGAAAATTGTCCATGGAATCACCTTCAGTCATGTGCTCACTCTCCAATTGTTTTCAGAGATAAGCAACATGAGCCTCATTCCTTGCCTGGTACAAAGTGGTAAGTTTATCCCACGCATCCCTAGCTATTTTGTAAGAGCGAATGTGAGGAATAATGGCATGTTTGATAGACAAGGCTATCAATGCATGTGCCTGAGCATGTCTGCCATCCCAATGAGTTTGCTTTGTAGTAGGTGTAGTAGAAACTGCATCACAACTAGGAATCTGTAGAATATCACCATCTTTGATGGAGTTAGGAAGCACTAAAATGAGGAATCATTCAGTTTTTGAGTGATGAGGGAATCTATCCTACACTTTAGGATTCACCTTTTAGGTAGAAGTTTGAATTTGAATTCAAACTTTGGCTCCAAGCATGACTATAAGAAGAGGATAAAAAAGACCCGCGTGTATCTCAAGCTTATGAGATCATTTTGAAGGACATTCATTATGAAGTGAGAGCTCATCTCATAGCTCATTCACCTCTCACACATTGAGCAATGTATGGTTGCCAATGACATTGTATTTGTACATGTTTTAATACATATATGATCATTACATTCTCATTTCACTTCTTTGTTTTAACTCCATCAGAACAATGATCTTCTCAGAGCTTGTTCTCAGTGTGTAGTTGATCATTTGCCATGATTTATAGCATGATAGATTCTGCATACTGTCTATTAGATGTTGGAATTAGACGTCTGCGGAAGCACGCGAACAGCACAAGGAAGAAGAAGAAGCTTGGAGCACAAACACACAATACCGAATGTATTACTAGAGAATGTACAAAGATAAGTAGCCCATTAGGGCAAAAGGCGTATATACAAGCCGGGGGAAAAAAACCTCCTAAAGAGGGAAAAAAGTGCCCCGACGGTCCTAGTGTGTTCACACACATCACTACCTAAATATATCAACAAATCCCCCCTGAGAGTGATGCGGTGAACAAGGAGCTGGCACTCATGTATAAGAAAGTGCCAAGCTATGTGGAAATCACTCCACAAAAGGAAGTAAGCCCAAAGCTTTGCGGAAAGCTTCAAATTTCTCCCTAGGCAGAGCCTTCGTGAAAAGGTCTGCAATGTTCTCCTGCGTGGGCACATATGCCAAGCTGATCTCCCCAATAGAGAACCTCTCCCTGACATAGTGATAATGCACCTCAATGTGCTTAGTGCGAGCATGGAACACAGGGTTCCTCGCAACTGCCAATGCACTCTGACTGTCAATGAAGATGGTGGTGGCAGAAGATTGGCTAACACCCAAATCAGCCATAAAGCGTCTGAGCCACACACACTCAACAGTCAGTGTGAAAGCTGCCCTATACTCAGCCTCACAACTAGAAGTGGCCACAGTAGGCTGCTTCTTACTCAACCAAGATATACATGAGCTACCAAGCATGAAGCAAAAACCACTGGTGGACACACGAGTGTCATAGCAACCAGCCCAATCTGAGTCAAAAAAAGCATGCAAATCTGGTGGTAGTGATCCCCCCTTGGGATAAAACAACCCAAGTAGCCGAGTACCACTCAAGTACCGAAAGATGCGCTTAACCACCTTCCAATGCGTGACTCCTAGGCAATGCATAAACCTGCTCATCTGTGAGACAACAAACTGAATATCTGGCCGAGTAATGCATAAGTAAATCAAGCATCCAACAGCCTGCTGATAGAGAACAACATCGAATGCATCTCCAGCATCATGAAGACTCAATCGTAAACCTGTCTCCATAGGATTGGCAATAGGCTTACAATCTTCAAGGCCAAAACGTTGCAATAATGTGTCAATATATTTCCTTTGACACAAAGCCATTCCACCATCAACATGCATAAACTGAATGCCCAAATAGTGATACATGCCCCAAATCAGACATCTCAAATGAGGCATGCAAATAAGCCTTGAAATCAGCAATATGCTTCTCAATAGGACCAGTGAGCAGCATGTCGTCAACATAGACAACAATGATCAGAAGCACATCATTAGCACGCTTAACATATAAGGTGCTTTCAGTTGGACTGTTCTCAAAACCATGTGCAACCAGATAGGCATGTATCTTCTCATACCAAGCACGTGTTGCTTGCTTTAAACCATATAATGCCTTCTTTAACCTGCACACCTTGTTTTCATGCCCTTTCTACACAAAGCCACGGGGCTGAAAAACATACACTTCTTCATGCAAGTCACCATTCAAAAATGTTGCTTTAATGTCCAACTGATGTACATTCCAACCATGATGGGCTGCAAGTGCACAAATGCTCCGAACAGTAGTCATACGGCATGTAGGTGCAAAGGTCTCATCAAAATCAATGCCTCTTTCCTGTGCATAACCCTTTGCAACAAGCCTAGTCTTATACCTGTCAATTGTACCATCACGTTTACGCTTCAGCTTGTATACCCACTTAGTGCCAATGGCCTTCTTGCCAAGAGGCAAGTCACATAAAGACCATGTATCATTCTTCATTATAGCATCATATTCAAATTGCATAGCAGCCATCCAATTTTCTGAATTTTGTGCTTCATCAAAAGAAACAGGCTCATTCTCATCATAGAGACTAGACGTAGCCATAGCATAGCAATCTGATGCAAAGGAGGCACTATGAGAGCATGAGCGAGTATGATATGACAAAGGTGCATCTAATTTGCTGTCACGCAAAGTCTGCACCAGCCATTTTGGCATAGTTTTTGCCTGCTCAATATCAGCTCTCTCATCAACATGTGCATCATGTAAGTCTGCATTAGAAATGGAATGATCTGCATCATCATATGAAACCTGCAAAGGCTGAGAAGTTGCCTCATTAGGACCAGCACTAGATTGTCCACCTGTAAAAAGAGGCATCAAAGTATCATACATGTCTTTAGGCTAACAGATGTCTCCTTAGTACATGAAAGCAATGGCTGAATAGCATCTTCCACAAAGACAACATCACGGCTAACCAGAATGCGTTTAGTATGTGGATGATACAGACGATAGCCTTTACTTTCAGAACTGTACCCAACAAAAAACATTTTACTTCCTTATCATCCAATTTTCTATGATGTTGTTCAAGCACTAGTGCATATGCCAAACAACCAAAAACACGCAGATGAGCAACAGATGGCTTGCGGTCATGCCAAGCCTCATATGGAAAGATAGACTGCAACACTTTAGTGGGACACCTGTTCAGTACATATGTTGCACACATGACAGCCTCAAGCGAGAAACTATGAGGTAAAGCCTAACTCTTGACCATACACCTCGCCATCTCCATGAAAGACCTGTTCTTCCGTTCAGCAACTCCATTTTGTTGAGGTGTATACGGCACTATACACTGGTGTTTTATCCCACGTTCAGCCAGAAATGCATTAAAATCAAAAGACATATATTCCCCCCCTCGATCAGAACGGAGGGTGCCCATTTTACATGCTGACAGATTTTCAGCCAAAACCAAAAACTGTTTGAAGCACATGAACACTTCGGAATTTGCTTTGAGTGGATATACCAATGCATGCCTGGAAAAATCATCAATGAAACTCATGAAGTAAAGGTAATTTCCAAAAGAGGGTGTCTGTATAGGACCACAGACATCACTATGGACAAGCTGCAATTTCTGTGTAGCCTGAATTGAACCATCTTTTGGAAACGAGGAACGCTACATTTTGCCCAAAATACAGCCTTCACAAACATGTTTCCCAGGTGCCTCAATTTTGGGCAAAGACGACACCATTTCAGATTTCTGCAGGCGTAGCAAACTAGCAAAATTCAGACGACCAAAGTGCGCATGCCAAAGCTTTGAATCTAACCTGAGAATCAGCTTATACAGCCCACGGCATAAAATGCCAGAAGCAATAATCACATCGCCATTTGATAGATCATGAACTGTACACCTGTCGTCAACAAATTTCACAACCAAGCCAATCTTGGTTAATGCAGAAACTGATAACAGGTTCTTTTTGATCCCTGGCACAAATAAAGCATGTGACAAAGTGAAAGAATTACCATCAGTAGTAGTCAAAATGATCTTACTAACTCCCATAACAGGATAAGAGGAGTTGTTGGCGCATGTAACAGTATTCCCTGTAGGGGCAGTCTCGAGTGAAGAGAAGAAACTGCGCTGCGAGGTAATATGTTTGGTCGCCCCACTATCAAAATACCAAACATCTGAGTCTACTGCAGACATGCACTGCTCATGAGAAGATGGGTCAAAACTGCAGACAGTAGTAAACGCCCATTCTTCTTCTTGCACAAGATTTCCAGACTCTGTTTTTGGTGTAGAGGCCTCTGCAACAACCATTCCAACCTCTTTCTTCTTTGCCTCTTTAGCAGCCAGTTTTGGAAAGTTCTTTATGATATGATCATTCCCTTTACAGTACTTACAAAACAATTTCTGCTTTTCTGATTTCTTCCCATCTTTATCTTCCTTCTTCAAATATGCAGAATTAGCATATTTCTGCTTACTAGTTGAAGAGCTCCATTTTCCTTTGCCCTTCCTAATCCTCCCTCTTAGGGTGTGGTTTAACCATCTCTTGCCCATCATTTCTTGAGTCTAACACTCTCTTCCTCTTCTAGAGATCATTATCCTCAACGATTAATCCTTGATCTCCCCTTGAATTGATGTCCTCTCCCATGCACAATCTCTTGAACCTTTTTGTTCTCAACCTTGGTCTCTTGAACCTTGTCTTCCTGCTTCTTGGCCACTTGCCTATAGACTTGCCTTGCTCTTAACCTTGGCATCTTGAGCATTGCCTTTCGGTTTCTTGGCCACTTGCCTTGCTCTCAACCTTGGTATCTTGAATCTTGCCTTTTCGCTTCTTAGCCACTAGCCTAAGGACCTGCCTTGCTTTTAACCTTGGTCTCTTCAATTGGGTTCTCACCTATGTAAGGTATCTTGGATCCTCTGTCCAGTGTTCACTAGAAAGCTCGTTCCGAGAGCTTTCCAATGGTATCTTACACGTCCAAATCCGACCTATGGATTGGGAGATACATTTTAATGTTTGATGAGCTCACCTTTGAAAGCGAGCATGCCCTCCATCTACCTTGCCCAAGCTTACTTCTTAGGCTCTGATATCAATTGTGGGAATTGAATTCATGACCTATTGGCTAGGAGTATGATGGGCTAACCACTTATGCCAAAAGCCATGGTTAAGGATTGCTTTCTAATCGTCTCTCTTAGGGTGTGGTTCAACCATCTCCTACTCGTCATTTCTTGAGTCTAATATCGAAGCGCAGTTTCTTCAATTCACTTAAGCATGCCCCTATAAAGAATATTGTCATATGTGTTAACAACTCTTATCCTATTATGGCAATTGATGAGATCATTCT
Organism: Ceratopteris richardii; assembly: GCA_020310875.1. Classification (NCBI taxonomy): domain Eukaryota; kingdom Viridiplantae; phylum Streptophyta; class Polypodiopsida; order Polypodiales; family Pteridaceae; genus Ceratopteris; species Ceratopteris richardii. Next base: position 70,763,786 of record CM035429.1, on the reverse strand, counting down.
GACTACTGTTAATGGCCGTTCTTTCACATTGTTAGATGCTTTATATATACCAAGGATCAAGAAAAATATGGTTTTGGTATCAACATTAGCCAAAATTGTCTTGGTTATCAAATTTGATGATAGACGTACATCATATGATCCTCAAATGATGATGTTATTATTGCTTTTGGCATTCTATGTTGTGGATTGTATAATCTCATAGACTATGTGAAATATATGAATGATTCATGATGCACATATCAAAATTCCCAAGCTATCTCAGAGGCAAAGCCTTGGCATGCAAGTTTTATTCTTTTGAATTTTGCTAGTTTGGTTCATCCATAGAAATATGAAATGATGTTCCCTGCCCAAACTTGAGGCACCTTGTAAACATGTCTATGAAGGTTGTATTTTGGGGGAAATGCAACGTGCCTCCTTCTTAAAGGATGGTTCAATTTGAGCTGCTCATAAATTACAACTTGTTCATGGTGATGTATATGGTCGGATGCATACACCTTTATTTGGGAATTATCTTTACTTATTGACTTTTATTGATGACTTCTCCATGCATACATGGATGTATTTATTGAAAGCGAAGTCTGAACTATTTATGTGCTTCAAACAATAATTGGCTATGGCTGAAAATCTGTCAGCATGTAAATTGAGCACCCTCCTCATATGGAAATGGCGAGGTGTGTGGTCAAAAGTCAAGCTTTACCACATAGCTTTTAGCTTGAGGATGTTATATGTGCAATGAATGAATTCAAGAAGTATCTAGCCAAAGCATTGCAATCGATCACTCCATATGAGACTTGGCATGATCACAAGCCATCTGTTGCTCATATGTGTATCTTTGATTATTTGACATATGCATTAATGCCTGAACAACGAAGGAAATCGGATGATAAAACAATGAAATATATTTTTATTGGATACAATTCGAAAAGCAAAGGCTATCATTTGTATCACCCACATACTAAATGCATTCTCGTTAGCCGTGATATTGTTTTTTATGGAAGATGCAATTCAACCATTACTTTCATGTACCAAGCAGATATCACTTAGCTCGAAGGATGTGTTACTTTGTGTTCTCATTTTACAAATGGAAAATCAAGTGTTGGTCCAACTGTGACTCATACCTTATTTGAGCAAGAAGCTTATTGTGGCCACTTCTAATTGCGAGGTTGGGTATAGAATAGCTTTTAGAGTGACTATTGAGTGTGTCTTTTCATACGCCTTTCGAGTAATTTGGGTATTGATCAATCTTCGTCCACCACCATCTTCACTGAAAGTTGTGTTCCATGCTCGCACAAAGCACATTGAGATGCACTATCATTATGTCAAGAAGAGGTTCTCTGCTAGAGAGATGAGTTTGGCTTATGTGCTCACATAATATTATGTTGCAGACCTTTTCACATAGGCCCTACCTAAGGAGGTATTTGAAGTTTTTGTCAAATCTCTCGGCTTACTTCCTTTTGTGTATTGATCTCTTTCCACATAGCTTGGCACTTCCTTATACATGATTGCTAGCTCTTTGTTCATGGAATCACTCCCAAGGGGGATTTGTTGATATATTTCAATAGTGATGTGTGAATACACTTAAGATCGCCAAAAAACTTCTTTCTCTCTTTAGGAGATTTTTTCCCTGAGTGGTGTATGCACCTATAAACCTAACGTATCACTTATCTTTGTAAATTCACTTGGTAATACATCCAATGTTGTGTTGTGCTCCAATCTTTTTCTTCCTTGTGTTGTTCATGTGCTTTCATAGACATCAAACTCCAACACAAAGCTCATCAAGCTACATCTATCTATCAATCTTTGCACCTAACAAAGAAAACAACTCAAGTTTGTATTCCAAATCCTCATTCAAGAATAGGACAACAAAATGGAATCCAAAGGTTGGCACTTCCTTATACATGAGTGCTAGCTCTTTGTTCACGGAATCACTCCCAAGGGGGATTTGTTGATATATCTCAATAGTGATGTGTGAATACACTTAGGATCGCAAGGAAACTTCTTTCTCTCTTTAGGAGATTTTTTTCCCCGAGTGGTATATGCACCTATAAACCTAACAGATCACTTACCTTTGTACATTCACTTGGTAATACATCTAGTGTTGTGTTGTGCTCCAAGCTTCTTCCTTGTGTTGTTCATATGCTTTCATAGACCTCGAACTCCAACACAAAGTTCATCAAGCTCCATCTATCTATCAATCTTTGCACCTAACAAAGAAAACAAGTCAAGTTTGTATTCCAAATCCTCATTCGAGAATAGAACAGCAAAATGGAACCAAAAGGTTTGCGTACTAAGCCCCAAGGTTGGAGAACAAAAGTCATGCATAAAAACTATAATGTTTCGTAAGCAAGACATCCATGTATTCACGTGACCATACAAAAACACAAGGTTTGTGTACTAAGCCCCAAGGTTGGAGAAAAGAACTCATTAATGAAAACTATGATGTTCCATAAGCAAGTCATCCGTGTATTCATGTGACCATACAGCTTGCCACAAGAATATCTTGGTGGCCTAGATTAGTCAGAAATATCCACACCTACATTCGATAATGCTTCAGGTGTGGAGTCAATAAAGAAGAAAGGATTAGCCCACTAGCTCTATTGCAGCCACTAAAGGTTCAAAAACACAACCAAGATAGTATATCCATGGACTTTATAGTTGGGTTATTGCAAACCTTATAGAAGAAAGATAATATTCTAGTGTTGGAAGATAGATTGAACAAGATGGCTTATTTTACACCTACACAGTGCCACTAAAAGCTCTACAAATTGTGAACTTGTTAAATCAACATGTCTTCAAATTGCATGGACCATCAACATCCGTAGTTACAAACAAAAATGTCACATTTGCAAGACACAAATATCACCTCAACAAAGAGCACAAAATAACCCAAATATTTCAATTTCATTTATTCGTAGCACTTTACAAAGAGCAAATGACTGATGCTGGCAGTTTTAAAAAAAGCTACTTAATCGGTGCTCATTTGGCTTGGAAGGCTCACCTCAGAACCTGTTCGTATTAGGTATTCTTAATAATGACAAAGTGCTCAATTGGAGCCACTCTGCTGCAAACAATTCCCCAGCTCATTGAAGCTAGAGCTATTTCTCTTTCGGCTGAAATATATGAACAGTTCTTAGAAAATTGTGTTGCGTCCCATCTTTCAGAGAAGATTCTATCTTCAAACACAATTTCTAAAACATATCCAATCTTATATAATTTTGTGAAAGAATCAATGAAGAGCTTCTATTCTTAGAAAGCCATATTCCCACAGCACTTTGTCCAATAGACCATATCATCTCTTAGGCATCATCCTTGTTTTGCTGATAGCTTCATAAGTATCATCCATTCTGCAAAGGAATAGAACTCATGCATGAAAACTATGATGTTCCATAAGCAAGACATCCGTGTTGTTGGAGTTAGACATCTGTGGAAGCACGCGAAAAGCTCAAGGAAGAAGAAGAAGCTTGGAGCACAACACACAATATTGAATGTATTACTCGAGAATGTACAAAGATAAGTAGCCTATTAGGGCAATAAGCATATATACAAGCCGGGGAAAAAAACCTCTTCAAGAGGGAAAAAAGTGCCCCGACGGTCCTAGTGTGTTCACACACATCACTACCTAAATGTATCAACAAATCCCCCCTGGGAGTGATGCAGTGAACAAGGAGCTGGCACTCATGTATAAGGAAGTGCCAACCTATGTGGAAATCACTCCACAAAAGGAAGTAACCCCAAAGCTTTGCGAAAAGTTTCAAACTTCTCCCTAGGCAGAGCCTTCCTGAAAAGGTCTGCAATGATCTCCTGCATGGGCACATATGCCAAGCTGATCTCCCCAGCAGAGAACCTCTCCCTAACATAATGATAATGCATCTCAATGTGCTTAGTGCATGCATGGAACACAAGGTTCCTCGCAACTGCCAATGCGCTCTGACCGTCAATGAAGATGGTGGTGGAAGAAGACTGACCAACACCCAAATCATCTGAGTCACACACACTCAACAGTCGTTGTGAAAGCTTCCTTATAATCAGCTTCACAACTGGAAGTGGCCACAATAGGCTGCTTCTTGCTCAACCAAGACATACATGAGCTACCAAGCATGAAGCAAAAACCACTAGTGGACACACGAGTGTCATAGAAACCACCCAGTCAGAGTCAGAAAAAGCATGCAAATCTAACGGTAATGATCCCCCCTTGGGATAAAACAACCCAAGTAGCCGGGTACCACTAAAGTAGCGAAAGATGCGCTTGACTGCCTACCAATGCTTGACACCTCGGCAATGCATAAAATTGCTCATATGTGAGACAGCAAACTAAATATCTGGCCGGGTAATGCATTAGTAAATCAAGCATCCAACAGCCTGCTGATAGAGAACAGCATCAAATGCATTTCTAGCATCCTGAAGACTCAATCGTAAGCCTGCCACCATAGGAGTGGCAATAGGCTTATAGCCTTCAAGGCCGAAACGCTGCAATAATGTGTCAATATATTTCATTTGACACAAATCCATTCCACCATCAACTTGCATAAATTGAATGCCCAAAAAGTGATGCAAATGCCCCACATCAGACATCTCCCATTAGGCATGTAAATCAACCTTAAAATCAACAATATGGCTCTCATGAGGACCAATGAGCAGCATGTCACTAACATAAACCACAATTATCAAAAGTACATCATTAATACGCTTAACATTTAAGGTGCTTTCAGTTGGACTATTCTCAAAACCATGTGCAATCAAATAGGCATGTATCTTCTCATACCAAGCACGTGGTGCTTGCTTTAAGCCATATAATGCCTTCTTTAACCTGCACACCTGGTTCTCATGCCCTCTCTGCACAAAGCCACAGGGTTGAAAAACATACACTTCTTCATGGGAATCATCATTCAGAAATGTTGTTTTGATATCCAACTGATATACATTCCAACCATGATGAGGTGCAAGTGCACCGATGCTACGAACAGTAGTCATTTGGCAAGTAGGTGCAAATGTCTCATGAAAATCAATGCCTCTTTCGTGTGCATAACCCTTTGCAACAAGCGTAGACTTATACCTGTCAACTATACCATCAATCTTACGCTTCAACTTGTATACCCACTTAGTCCCAATGGCCTTCTTGCCAGGAGGCAAGTCACATAAAGACCAAGTGCCATTCTTCATTATAGCATCATATTCAAATTGCATAGCCGTCATCCAGTTTTCTTAATTTTGTGCTTCATCAAACGAAACAAGCTCATTCTCATCACAAAGACTAGATGCAACCATAGCATAGCAATCTAATGCAAAAGAGGTACTATGAGAGCCTGATCGAGCACGATATGAGAGAGGTGCAACGTATAATTTACTATCATGCAAAGTTTGCACCAACCATTTTGGCATAGTTTTTGCTGCCTCAATGTCCGCTCTCTCATCAACAAGTGCATCATGTAAATCTGCATCAGAAATGGGATGATCTATATCATCACATGAAACCTGCAAAGGTTGAGATTGCCTCATTAGGACCAACACTATATTGTCCACCTGTAAAAAGAGGCAACAAAGTATCATACATGTCTTTGGAGCTAACAAATATCTCCTTAGTACATGAAAGCAATGGTTGAATAGCATCTTCCACAAAAACATCACGGCTAACTAGAATGTGTTTAGTCCGTGGATGATATAGACGATAACCTTTACTTGCAGAACTTTACCCAACAAAAATACATTTTATTGCTTTATCATCCAATTTTCTACGATGTTGTTCAAACACTAATGCATATGCCAGACAACCAAAAACACAGATGAGCAACAGATGGCTTGCGATCATGCCAAGCCTCATATGGAGTGATAGACTGTAACGCTTTAGTGGGACACCTATTAAGTATATATGTTGCACACATGACAGCCTCAAGCTAAAAATTGTGGTAAAGCCTGACTCTTGATCATAAACCTCGCCATCTCCATCAGTGACATGTTCTTTCGTTCAACAACTCCATTCTATTGAGGTGTATACAGCATTGTACACTGGTGTTTTATCCCACGTTCAACCAAAAATGCATTAAAATAAGAAGACATATATTCATCCCCTTTGATCAGAACAAAGGATGCTCATTTGACACGCTGATAGATTTTTAACCAAAACCAAAAAGTGTTTGAAGCATATGAACACTTCGGACTTTGCCTTCAATGGATATACCCATGCATGCCTGGAAAAATCATCGATGAAAGTCACGAAGTAAAGATAATTTCCAAAAGAACGTGTCTACATAGGACCACAGACATCACTATGAACAAGCTGCAATTTCTGAGTAGCCCGAACTGAACCATCTTTTGGAAAGGAACAACGCTACATTTTACCTAGAGTACAACCTTCACAAACATGTTTTCCGGATGCTTCACGTTTGGGCAAAGAGGACACCATGCGTAACAAACTAGCAAAATTCAGATGACCAAGACGTGCATGCCAAAGCTTTGCATATGACATAGCTTGAGAATCATGTACTGCACATGCCGAATTATTCACAAATCTTTCATAGTCTATAAGCTTATACAACCAACATCATAAAATGCCAAAAGCAATAATCACGTCGCCATTTGACAGATCATGAACTGTACACCTGTCATCAATAAATTTCAAAACCAAGCCAATCTTGGCTAATGCAAAAACTGATAACATATTTTTCTTGATCCCTGGCACAAACAAAGCATCAGACAAAGTAAAAGAACTACCATCAACAGTAGTCGAAATGATCTTACCAACTCCCATACCAGGATAAGAGGAGTTGTTGCCACATGTAAAAGTATTCCATGTAAGGGAAGGAAGAGAACATACTGCGCTGTGAGGTAATGTGTTTGATCACCCCACTGTCAAAGTACCAAACATCTAAGTCTACTACAAACATGCACTGCTCATGAGAAGATGGATCAAAGCTATAAACAATAGTAAACAGCCATTCTTATTCCTACACAAGATTAGAAGACTCTGTTTTCGATGTAGAGGCCTCTGCAACAACCATTCCAGCCTCCTTTTTCTTTGCCTCTTTTGCAACCAGTTTTAGATAGTTCTTTATGATATGATCATTCCCTTTATAGTACTTGCAAAACAATTTCTGGTTTTTTGATTTCTTCTCATCTTTATCTTCTTTCTTCAAATGTGCAACATTTGCATATCTCTGCTTACTACTTGAAGAGCTCCATTTTCCTTTGCCCTTCTGACTAGCCAAGAAAGTTTGATATGCAAAACGCATAATGGACCTGTTCTGCGTGGATTGACCTTCCTGCAATAAAATAGAGATGATAAGGCATTTGGATTTCCTTTCATCATCAACGAAAGAGTAGAAGCAAAACTCTGATATGAATCAGAAAGACCATTCATAACGTTCTGCACAAGTGAGCTATCTTGTATAACCTCCTCAGCAGAAATCAACTATTCCTTCAAATCTTTGATCTTTGTTAAAAAGCTTCCCATAGAATCACCTTCATCAATATGCTCACTCTCCAACTGTTTTCGGAGGTAAGCAACACGAGCTTCATTCCTAGCTTGGTACAATGTGGTAAGTGTATCCCAAGCATCCTTAGCTGTTCTGCAAGAGCGAATGTGAGGAATAATGGCGCGTTTGATAGATAAAGCTATCAATGCATGTGCCTGGGAATCTCTGCCGTTCCCAACGAATTTGCTCTAGAGTAAGTGAAGCAAAAACCGAAGCACGAATAGGAATATGCAAAATATCATCATCTTCGACACCTGTATCGCTTCAATACCTCCAGTTGTAACAGTTGCAAGTGTGATAAAACGTTTTTTAACACCCTACACAATGTTCCACAGTCCTTTTGCAACCAATACATGTCGCATCATATAAGCCAACAACGAATAGTTGGTACCATCCAACTTATCCTCAACAGCCAACATACGAAATACATCACTGCTTTCAACCATGGTCGGTGACAAAAATACCTTGATGCAGAAAATTGACTGTATCTCAAGAAGTGGAACAGAAATGCCCAAACAATTTCTACTAGACCTGTCGTAGATTTCGAGACGCTTATACCGGCGAACAAAAACTGGTATATACCTTTGGCACAAAAAGACAAAATAGCCTACACAAGCGCTGCGATAGTGCATTTGAAGGCCGAAACAAGCTCATATCGCAATTTTGGAACACAAAGCAAAGCATTTCTGATCTCTGAAACACCCTGAGTATCCTCACCAAATTTGGTGCGAATCTGCGACTACAAGTGGAGAGGTGTACACGACGCCCTAGATGAAGGGGCGACATGCTTTGATACCAATTGTTTGAGTTAGATGTCTATGGAAGCACGCGAACAACTCAAGGAAGAAGAAGAAGCTTGGAGCAAAACACACAATACTGAATGTATTACTAGAGAATGTACAAAGATAAGTGGCCCGTTAGGGCAATAAGCATATATACAAGCCGGGAAAAAAAACCTCCTAAAGAGGGAAAAAAATGCCCCGGCGATCCTAGTGTGTTCACACACATCACTACCTAAATATATCAACACGTGTATTCACGTGACCATACAGCTTGCCACAAGAACATCTTGGTGGCCTAGACTAGCCTGAAATATCCACACCTATGTTCGATAATGCTTCGGGTGTGGAGTCAATAAAGATGAAAGGATAAGGACACTAGGCCTACTGCAGCCATTACAGGTTCCAAAACACAACCGGGATAGTATATTCATGTACTTCATAGTTAGGTTATTATTGCAAACCTATCTCCATTATTTACATTCCAACGAAAAGCACAAAGATGACCCAAATATTTCAACTTCCTTTATTTGTACCACTTTACAAAGAGCAAATGACCGATGCTGATAGTAAAAAAAGCTACTTGATTGGTGCTCATTTGGCTTGGAACACTCACCCCAGAACACCTGTTCTTATTAGGTATTCTTAAAAATGGCAAAGTGCTCAATTGGAGCCACTCTGCCTGCATGCTATTCCCCAGCTTTCACCCCATCGAAGCTAGAACTATCTCTTTCAGCTGAAATTTATGAAAAGTTCTTGGGAAATTGTGTTGCATCTGATCTTTCAGAGAAGATTCTGTCTTCAATAGAATTTCTGAAACCAATCCAATCGTATATAATTTTGTGAAAGAATCAATGAAGAGCTCCCATTTTTAGAAAGCCATATTTCCACAGCACTTTGTCCAATAGACCACATCAGCTCTTAGGAGTCATCCTTGTTTTGCTGATAGCTTCATAAGTATCACCCATTCTGCAAAGGAAGCAAAGTTAATCTGCTCCCTCAATCCAAAAATTTCCACTATACTATGGTAGTAATGTGCATTTTTGAAGCATCATGTTGTTTTTCTTCTTACAAAAGTTGGAATACCATAACATACAGGTGAAGCACCAATAAGGTTGGGCAGCCTGCATGCATTTCTTCCTTCACCAATGTTGGAAGCTGTTCTTATGCCAGAATCATGCACTGTCACATTCAGCGTAGGACCACCAGATCCTTTTACTGCCATACAAAGCTTGTGTCCTCTCCTTTTCCCTTTATGACATTCACCTCGAACTGATTTTTGCATGTGTGTGTTGACACTGCCTGTAGCTTCAGGTCTTCTATGACCAGACACAAGCCAATTCTGGAGTAGAACCCTGCTAAAGCGATCGATATCACCATCAGTAACATCCCAAAGGTTGGAGATTGCAGTCGGACAACCAGCCATCAAATACCACAAGGGTACTCCAACAGGTTCATAATCCCCTTGTGGATGAAGTCGTCCACTACTACACCCCATCAGCAATGCAGCTGCACAACGATCCATTTTCCTCATTCTCCTTTCTGAAAGATATTGATCACCTGCCCATTGGAAAAGGCAATGGGCAAAGAAGGAAAAAGAAAAATTGACCATGAGATACAGATCCAAATAAGTCAAATCAACTAACCAATGAAGGAAGGGGATGTGCCAGGGGTTATTATAAATAACATCTAAAAATTTTTATTTTTTTTTAAGGAAGAGAGAGAAGATGGAGAGAGAAAAAAGACAACTTACCACTTCCATGCCCAAAATACACGAAAAGTTCATGTTTTTTAAGTCCTTCCATGTATTCTTCAACTGTTGGTGCTTCTCCTACCTTACCCTGTGAAAAGATTGATACAAGTAGATATGCAAATATAACATGCATATAAGCACAGATACAAGACACCCAATAGTGTGAACAATGCAAGTACCAAGTCTGATTCAGTTTTAAATTACCTCCCATCCTTCTTGACATGTGAACATATCTTCAAAAGCAGCCTGTGTACTCCCTAAGTCCCCACTTGGATTCAGCAGAAAGTAAGTGTTCGACGGATCCACAGTAGGAACCACAACCATAGGTCCTCCCATAACAGACCATGCATCAACTTCATTGTTATGTTCTTCCTCATACTGTCTAGCAGCATGTTGCCCACTCTTAAACATCTCCAGAAAGTACCTGTGAATCAGTAGTACATTCATACTACCTAGAGAAGGAACCCTATAGACCTCTTTTCTCCTTAACACCGGTAAGCTCTCCCATGGCAATGCCTACAATCATCGTTTAGATTTTAAAACAATGGTACTTGATTCTAAAATGGGTCTCTTACACTAGGCACAGATATATACATACTTATATAGCATAAAGCACAAAGTACCTGTAGATGGCTGTCCAATGCAAGAACTACAGGTTCTTGATATGAATTGCACTCTGTAGTATAAGAAACTTGATGGGTGCACCTTTGCTTCACATATGAAAGAATTGAGTTTGTGTCATCAAGAGATGTCACAGGAAGGTATGCTTCACTTTGTATTGCCATTTCAAAGGATTCAATGAAGGCTTCAACTGCACTATTTAGCAAAGAATCATGTTTTGAGTTTGAATCAGAGCTCTCACAAACTGTAGACTGCATGTCCTTCAGAATTTGTGAAGATGTTTTCCAATCAAAGAGACAAGAAATGCCCTTCTCAAGATCCCTCCTACTGAATGATCCTGCACCTTGTAATAAAAGCTGGATCAAATCCACATTGAAAGGACCTGCCTTTGTCAGTGACTGCAGACGCCTGTCCAATCCCTCTGCAATAGGTCTCCAAATATGTGTGCTGCTTGAGCTTGATTTTCCAAGAAGAAGCGACTTCCAAGGTCCAAACCATACTTCCTCTAGATCTCTTTCATCCAGGGAGCACAAAAATTAAGTTAAAACATCTAGGCTGCTAGCAATTTTATGTAAAAACTAGAACAATACCTTAACATCGATGCGAGTCGAGCATCAAGTGCAATTCTCCATTCCCACCACCTACTTTTCTCTTCATGTGAATCTATGCACACCTCTTGAGAGGTGGACTGACGACTTTCTTCCAAAATTGACTTGAACTCTGATGCAAGAGTTCCATATGCAGTCATCGTTTGAGATTCCACAGATGATGAGGCTTCATCTTCAGATTCCACATTGTATGGACACTCAGCAATCAGAGATCCTATACAAAGGACAGATCAGTTGTAACTATAACTTGTAATTATTGTTTTCAAAAAACTGAGAGATTCCTGTTACTGCCGCATGAGTATCCCACATCAAATTTTTCAAAAGAATGAAAATAATGACACAGCAAATAAGAGTTTAAGGTGCTAAATAACTGAAAAAAGAAGCTCAAATAAGTTAAGAGAAGCAACAGACTTCATAACACGAAAAACATCAGCAGTTTGAAGTGTCTTGCAGCTAACCTATCACCCCTAAACCACTTGGCCAACTTATGTGGATCACCAAGGGAGGAAAATGCATATGCACCCCTCCAATAGTAACATGTATACCCATCAAGAACAATTATGAGGAACCCCTTCACTTTGATCAACGGCCAGCTAATTAGTTTGTAAACATTAGGATGTCTCACTCATCCAAACCAACCCACATTGCCCCTTGGATCTGCTTCAACACAAGAAACACACATATACAAACATATGCGCACACACAGGGAGATGTCACTTACTTCCAATGAAAGATCCACATGGAATTAATATGGACAGAGGACCAGAATCAATATCAAAGCGACTAATAAGAACCCAGGAATGACTACGGACTGCATCCAAGTCATTATGAAGATATTGCATCTCCCAATCCATCAAGCTCAAACAAATGGTCGGGCAAGGCACTTTATAGTCCTCTTGAACGGCAGATTGAAGATCATTTGGCATACTTGGACCAACCCTACAACATCTTCTGCATATTCAGAAGGCTTTCTCACTTCCACAAATCGTTTGCAAGACCTCATAAATGTGCGACTGTAATTACCTGATCAGGTTTTGCATGTTGACTATGCTCTGTCTGTTGTGAGAAAGATCTGACGACTGAAAAAATAAAAACTCTCAATCATGATTTGAAAAGAAAAAAAAAAAAAAAAAAAAAAAAAAACTTGATATAAGCTGTAAATACAACAATACTCCCTACCTTAAATATTTCAAGTTTTCTAGCATCTAATAGAGAAATATGTTGTTGCCTGACGGTTGGACCTAATGAAAGCTGGTGAAAATAAGCTGCCTTTTTTGTTGATTGGAAATTTGGCTTCAACAAACGATCAAAAAGGCCTCCCATGTCCTTTGGAACATGCAGGATTGCCAGAATCCTTGCCACCTGGTGAACTTAGGCCAATGAGAGGTTACATTACATTCATACAAGGCTGAAACGATGAAAATCAGAAGACTAGAACAGTGATAAACCTTCTGCAGAAGAAGTGGAATGTCTTTGCATAGCACGAATGCATGATGAAGCCAGCTTAATATAATGGACACATCCACACATTCTAAGTCACAGCAGCCAATCCTGAAATTTCACCAAGTTTCAATGCAGCAGTCCTTCAGAAAGCGGTGCACTTGTTATACAAGTTGTTACCTCAAGTTGTTGCAAATTTGTTCCCTCAAAATAAATATGCCTAGGTGATACAAAATGCATCCCTCTTCAATTTTATGATCCTTCAACGATTTTGAGACAACACACTCAACCCTGCACAATGAAGATGGACAAGATGATTCTAAAAAAGTCCAATTACATCCCCTGATGACTCCAAGCGCTTTATAAAACTGGGTGTGTACTACATGAGATTCTGCAACACCAATAAAGCACTTGCCTGGAGAATTCGAAACAAAAAATCAAAATAAAGACATTCAAATCATTAAGAATCCTCATTTTGCCGCCAATTGTAGTTCTCAATATGAACTCTTAACTAGCACCTTTCTGTAGAAATATTCTTGCCAGTAGGCATCTTGCACGCTGAACCCATTGGTTATGTATCCATTTCTGCAGACAGAATGGCTTTTCCCCTGCTCTATCACTATCATGCAGCAGGCACGGATGCCTCTTACCCGCATTCTGAAAAACTTGTTTGAGAGATGCAGCACATTCACTCCCAGGACATTCACTCTCAGCATGAGCTTCTCTAATCTGATCTTCATGACTCTTATGTTTCTTGCCAGTGCTTAGTTTTTTCCCTCGTCTACTACCCAGCCTACCTTTTCCACTAGCATGTATTTCGCATTTTCCAACATTTAATTTTGATTGTGTTTCACTGCATAACTCTTCTACTGTTTCCTTAGATACAGAAACACTAGATGATTTGGTTGTTGTTCTTCGCCTCGTTAGACGTGTATTCTCAATAGATGGGCCTACCACATTGAACACCTGTTTTGCAATCCTTCCAGGAGGATTTTCAGCACAGCATCCCTCATTTCTGATAGAGCTCTTTCTTGGAACCGAATATCCATCCACAGAGCTTTGATAACTGTTTCGAGATGACCCTTTCTCATCTTTGAAATAAGTGGATTTGATACACAGCTTCTCGGCAGTTCCATTGCCGTCGGGACCATGTCTTGCACTGAATCGAAAATCAATTTTCTCATCTGGAGTTACGTGTACTTGTATCAGGTCAAAGACAAGGCTGTATATCTTCTCCTCTGCATGTCGGTACATCTCTAGAGCCAGTTCCACTGTTTCAGAAGGCAAAACTGTGCTTTTATCACTCTGACGCCTTCTCAAATCAGCAATTCGAAGTTCAAGAGTGGCTCTTGCAAGCTGCATGCAGAAGTTACAGAAGGTCCCCACCCTACACTGATCAAAAAGACAATTTGCAGTTTCAAAACTATTCCTCGCTTGGTCCCACATATGACGCTTTCTGAGTGTTTCTCCTGCCATGAAACAGGCTAAAATTTCATTGCTGAACAAATATGTAAGCATTATCAACTAAACCAAGCTTGAAAGCACACCCACCTAAGCATGACTGAAAAATTCCCTCTGCAAACACTAGGCCCTGTGCTTTGGCAATTTGATGTCCTTCACGGAAACTGCTATCCGCATCATCTACCAGCCCTAACATTTCACTTAAAACTCCGACCTGGACAAATACTGAGTCAAGCCAAGAAAAAGTTTGAAGCCTTCTTGTGTATAGAAGATATGTTTACATACTTGCATGAGGCTCTCCAAGTAAACGTTTATGATTTGCCATTGACTGGGACCAACTTCAGCTCTCTCTTTTAGATTTATACCGGGCCAGTTCCTGACAGCCATACGTCCTGATGCATGGAGGAAAACCACTTTCTCTGACAACTCTGCTTCAGAGTCTGTATTGGAGGGAGATTTACTTGAGACTTTGAAATATCGGTTCACCAACTTTAGGCGAAAATGAAGTGCTTCTCTTGCATATTTCAAGGCCTTTAAAATGAAAGAAGCATTCATGAGTTCTTGGCCTTGATAACAGGACATGCAAAAGGTATATTCACATGGGACTATGTCCCTACCTCTTCCAGTTTTCCTCTCTCTTGCCTAAATTCTGCTAGCTTAGACAATGCCTGAGATGCCCTGATAATATCCTCAATTGTCTTTGCATCCTGCCATTGCAGTATCATGAAACAAACACAGCCAACAGCAAATTTTTTAATTAACAGTAGATAACATATTTTCACTTACATCTGATGAATGGGACATCTCTTCCCACTGCTTTGTGACCAGGACATCATCATCTTCATAAGAGTGTTTTATCTCACATAAAAAACCACTTAAGACTTGCTTACGAGACTTGTTAACCATGTTTTGTAACATGCTTTCTGAGTCAAGATCCAAGCCCAATGTTTGCAGCGTAAGTTCTTTAAAACTACATGGGAAAAGGCTGCAACAAAACAAATGGCTCACTTTCCTGTCTCCAAAAACTCCTAGAAACGCAGTCACTGGGTCTGAAACAGTAATAAATGATGCAGTCAAAAGAAGCTCATAGACAGTGTACAAGATGCTCGAATAGCCCTGCAAAAGGCAAAATAAATCTCATCATCAAGAATTCAAAAACCAAACAAGTTTTCAGTTGTTTCTCACCTTTAAAGCCAAAAGATCTGCACAATTCTGCAACAATCCTATAGTAGAAGGCAGATGCATTAGGAGTTGTTCGTTGAAAGATAATTTCTGGGAGAGGATATCCTCACACATATGCAAACCATTTTGAATATCTTCTAGGAAACCCTGATCCAGACAAGTACCAAAAAAAACGTCACAAGTCAGAGGAGTTTGGAAGATAGATGATTAAACAAACAGACTCATATATTACATACATCAGCTGTCGGATCAACTTCTTGCGAACAGCATGCTCGCAAAAAGTAGTTATTTGCCAACTGTAGGTTGATATTCAACAGCATACACTTATCATCCCCAACATTTCTATTGGTCAGCTGTAACAGAAAGTTTGCTCAATGAAGATGTCAGAAAAATACATCTGATTGACACTAAACTTGTTTGATTGCACAGTATATAGTCTAGTTTATAAATTACCAAAATATCAATAGCTTGTGTTAAATAATTGAGACAATCACTGCATCCTTCCACACCATCTAATCGGCAAAGTCTTCCCTTCTCTTGCAGTATTTTGGACCGTTGCATGAAAACAGAACTATCTGTATAAACTTCATCAAGAAGAATGTCCAAGAGCTTTCTCTTCAATTTTCTAGAAAGGACAGGATCTAATTCCTCCATATCATCGTACAACAATAGTTCCTGTAAAAGAGAATAGATATCAATCATCAATTAGATGGCCATCACAAATGTTGCGACCATGGACTAGAACCAAATTACTCTAATAGAAGAGCATTCTTGAATCACTTTGAGCATGCAATAAAATCCCAAGTGCCAAAAACAACAGTCTCAGATGGAGAGAGCTTAATATTATTTAATATAATAAAAATAAAAATTGAAAAAAAAAAAGTGATTCAGCAAAAGGGAGGAAGAGAGAACAAAATGGAGACAGAAAAAGAGAGAGAGAGAGAGAGAGAGAGAGAGAAATGAAATGAAATGATATATTTACGTCTTCAGAAGGCCAAAATGACCTATGAGACCAAAAGTTACAAAACTGGTGAATCTGATACAAAATCTGAGTACCAAAGGAAGTGGTATTGAAAATGAAAGATGTAAAATAGCTGGGAAAAAGCTAACACCAAGACTAATACAACAAAGGGCTGATACATAGGAGGGATGTGCTGATATACAAAGCTGGAGATCTATCCTCATATGCACTGTGGGCGGCTGAAAAGTACAGCTCGAATCCTCCGCTGCAGTCTCCGTCGATATTGTGTAGCACCTCTCACTCTCGATCGTCTAGATCTCCCTAGCTCCAGTGCTCGGTCTATGAGTGCAAGTAGTCGTTGTATGAGTGTGGACAGAGCTCTGTACTAGATGCTCTACTGACTGCTCCTCTAGCTGCCCAATGTCTGGTGTAAAGAAATCCGTAATCTGTCTCTGGAACTGTCTCCCTCCAGCTCTCCTCAGTAGAGTGTCTCTATGTCTGTGTACCTCTAATAGATATAGTCCAAGACATCTCTGATCCTCAAAACTCATGACTCTAGATAGAGGCCCAAAACCCTCTCTGAATAGACAATAAAAACGGCCCCGTATCTCATAGTATACCGTGCAATGACATATGTAATGTAGCTTTGTCTCTGGCTCTAGGTGACATAGACGGCATATCCTGCTATTTGCTGGTACCCCTCTGAATCTGCCAGTCTCAATCTCAAGCTGATGTGAGGATGTGCGCAACTGGCCAATGGCACAACGTAAGGCAAGGGAAAGGTGTGTATCCATATAGCTAGGTCGAGTCACAAACCCATCCGTTGTGAGGTGTAGAAGATGCTCTCTATAGAAAGCCATCTTCGTACCCAACTCCTGTGTAGGCTCAATCCATGTCCTCCTGGTGTCCAGCTGGATCAGATCCTGACGAATGAGTCTGGTAATCTCCACCCGTGTCAGGTACATCAGGGGTGTCTGTAAAGAGTACTGGAAAGGAGGCAGCCTGTCCATGGTAAAACCATGTGTCTGAAACCATGATGTCATCTGTGCAAACCAGCATGATGTATCCCCCTGCAGAGCTAGCTGTCTGGATGACTAGAGGGCCAACCATCCCACAAGCTGTGTACGAAGGAGACTGCTCTAGTGAGTGCCTCAATCTCAATAGGGGGGGCAGCTAGCTCCGCTCGAATGATATCATGTGGTACGGAGGCCTTGGCTCTAATCAGCCTAGAGATCATAGATACCAAGGGCCTCTCCATGGCTTTCCACCCATCCTGGCCTATAGAAGGTCCCCAAACCTGTACCCCATATAGCATAATAGAGGCAACCAAAGTATCAAAGAGCCATAACTTTGTCCTGAGTTCCTGAAACTCAACTTGCGAGCACATCCTCTCCAATCCTCCCAAAGCTGCAGATGCTCTAGTCAATCTAGTCTCCGCTTCTCTCCTCAAGGAAAATCTCGGTCAAGTGAATACTACCCCCAGATAAGTGTATGCATCTGTATACTCCACAACCTCCTGCCCATATGTGAAAATCGGTGTTGATCTCTTGATCCACTGCGGGGTGGTGTTAAACACCATAACCTTGGTTTTACCAAGGTTTAAAGACAAACCACTATCCTCTGCAAAGCTGTGTAGAGCATCCAAGTGTCGTTGCATACCCTCCGGTGAGTCAGATATCAAAACAATATCATCAGCATATAACAGCAATGGGATCCACGTCCCTGCAAACTCGGCCCCTCTATCACCCTGTCTGTCAATGTAATCAGACACCTCATCAACATACATACCAAATAGAGTAGGAGACAGTGGGCAACCCTGTTTCACTCCAATAGTAGAGTGACCTAAATCGGATACCCCTTTTGGGGTGCAAACTCGTCCCACCACTGATCTGTACAAAGCCATAATCCCCCACATCAACTCTATGGGTACGCCCATCTCCTGTAGTCTGCGCATCAATCGAGCTCTCGGCACCATGTCAAATGCTTTGCGGAAGTCCACAAAGCAACAATAAATCCGCTTCCCGTGTGACCTTCCCTCTTCAATGATGGCTCTAAGTGTCAGAATATGATCAAGAGTGGAGAGACCCCTCCTGAAACCTGCCTGACCCTTTGCCCGCATACCCTCACCCTCTGCCCAATCACTCAAGTGCTGCTCAAGAATGGATGCATACAACCGTGCCAATGTGTGTCCAACCATAATAGTGCGGTAGTTTCCCGGCTCTATAGGATCCCCTGCCTTGAAGATAGGCACAATAGTAGACAATCTCCAAGTCTCAGGTAACCCTTCACACATGGCACGATTGAACAACACTGCAAGAACCTCCATCAACATATCCCTAGCATGAATAAAATGCTCCGCCACTAGACCGTCATGGTTATATGAGAGAGAGAGAGAGAGAGAGAATCTAATAACACCTTTGGAAGAAAAACATGGGAACGAGTATGAATGAAATAAAATATTAACATATTTAATGTCCTTCAATAGGCTGATACCTATGAGACCAAAAATGTTCATCATAGCGAATCGGACACAAATTTGACATGAATTTGAAATTAAATAGGGAAAAAATTGAACACTGAACTGCTGTGATTTACTGCTTTTTAGTAATCATCACCAGAATTTTATACTCTAAAGGCAACATAGAACAACAAGAATGTCACTAGGCATCTGAACAAGACCATGCAGACTGTGCATGTGCTAGGATACAAGCAACAGCATGAAAATTATACATTGAAATGTGCAATAAACAGTTGAGCAGATCCCTACCACCTCTTCTTTATTCTTTCTTTTTCGGTTCGTGTACATCAAAATACTCTTCAATACTCTTTTCCCACAGACAGGCTTTCTAAAAGTTCAAAGCTTGGATATTCCAAATTTAACAATATGGGTTATTGCTGCTTTGTCCAGTTTCATAATATGGGCTATAGCTGCTTTATAACTTTCTAAATTGAATGATATGGGCTATCTAACCTCTCTATGAGGTCAGGTGAGCGGTACAATATCCAAGAAGTTTGTCCGGAAGCAGGCATATCCTCTGTTGTCGACATTGTTTAGGAAACAAACAGATTAAATTGCTGATTCTCTACCAAACTAGGCAACACTGGCATAGATGAAGGGGCCCAGGTCCATAACATGTTGGTATGCAAAAGACATCATTTCCTTTAGAAACTGCCAATAATTTCTGTGCACAGAGACCTCTGGTTCTAAACTGTGGCAAAAGATGGTTATTTTTGCTTTGATG
>CM035429.1:70686770-70739270 GCA_020310875.1 Ceratopteris richardii | reverse complement strand
GGAATGTTACATGTGCATTATTCATGGACTATTAAAAACAAAAATTAAAAAATGTTGCGAAGAAATATAATACTCGTTTTTTATTTCCATTTTTTTAGTACTCTACGTAGTAAACGTTTTAAAACCCGTCAAGGACTCGCGACCATAGTACAAAGTAGAGATTTAAATCGTAGATTTAAATCGGGATTTAAATCGTTTAAATCGTAGAGATTTTTAAAAATAAAAATAAAAATCGGGGTTTTTATTCATCAAGAGATTTTTTTTTTTTTTTTTGTATCTAAGGTATGCACAATACCTATTCAACTCATATATGCTCCAATATTGGACAATAGTGAAAGTAGTGAAAAGTTTATATGACCTGGATGCTTGTTAGTTCTTGTACTTCAGTCATATGTGAGATGCCAACAAAGAGTTTATGATAACATTGCAGTCACATAAACTCTATAATGTCATTCAGCTATAGGTTGGTATAGATTTATACTGGATAGGGACTTATTTTGATGCCAAAAAATGTACATATACAATTGAAGGAACTTGGCTTTGAGCATGGATTTTAACTTAATTTAGTTAGTCAAATCTCTAATAGGCAAGAAAATAAAATAGTTCTATCCAGAGAGCAAAGTGGTAATATATTATAGACTATTAGCAAGCATAGGTATCATAGTGATCAAATTTTTAATTTTAAAAAGTGATCTACCATATGAAACCTTAAAAAGAAAAAAAAAAAAAAAAAAAAAAGAATAAAAATCGTTAAAAACGATTTAAATCGCGAATGCGATTTTTACGATTTTTATTTTAAAAAAATCGTGCGATTTTTTTTACTATGCTCGCAACCACCAAAGTAAGTACTCTCCAAGTTCCTGTTCCAATTCGAGTTCTTGTCTTGTTCCTTGTTCCAATCTTGTCTAATCTAGTTCTTGGACATCCTGTTTTGTCCTCTTGTAATCTCGTAGTATGAGATCTTGTCGAGTTCTTTCTTGTCATAGTGGTTAGCAACGGGATGGCAATGTTGTAGGCAACGGGTTGCTAACGCGTTAGCAACAGGTTGAAGTTGCGAACCCCATGTCACGATAAAGTTGCATACACTTCAATTTTTATTATTTTTTTATATTCTAGATATCCGAGGTATTAAAATACTCCTATAAAAAAGGCATGAAAATAAGACATGTTGACATTTATACAATGAAACAAAACAAATATATAGGTCATCAATTTGTCTTGCCATGTACATATATACATACATATATACATAGTGCATACATACATACATGCATAGATTAAATTATATCATATACATAGTAGTAAATAATACTACATGCATATGTAATACTTAAATTTTTACGTACATATCTACATAGTATATACATATTACATATATACATAGCATATAGATGCATGCATACATGCATACATATTATGTATATAGTAGGTACTACGTACAAACGTACAAACATATATTGTTTTTCAATAAAGATAGAGTAATAGATTATAGGAATTACATCATACATACATACATACATGCATACATAGATACATACATACATAACTAAGTGAATAAACAAATTTTTGGGTGGACATATAAAAACAAGAATATACAATGTACATACATACATAACATATATAGTACATACATACACATAAGTAGATACGTATATATGCATATGCATGATATTATATGCTACATGATGTTATATGCTACATGATGTTGGAATGATCATATGGTAAGTGGGACATCGTCTACTCTATTTGTCTCCCTCCCTTTTTTTTTTCTCGTTGAGGCATTGGCCTTTCTTGTATGATTATTCATCTAATCAACTTTTTTGTTCATAAGTTGTTATGGTTAAAGGATAAAATAACCTTCCTTGTGGATCATTTTTGGCTTCTTGGGAAGGGCTTTATTTTTTTATTTTTTAGCACCACATTGCGAACAAGTACAGAGCGTGGAGTTGTGTTGCGAAAGTTGCGAACGTTCGCAACGCATTGCGTATGCAACACTGTTTCTTGTACTAGTTCATCTCCCGGAAGGGAGTTCTTGTAATCTAGATATCTTGTTTCATACTTACAATCTCGGGTTGTGAGATATCCTGTATCATCTCTAGTCAAGTTACTCATACCTCTAAGTCCTAAGTTGTGGGACGTCTTGTATCAGTTACGTATTCTTGTATCATTTTCCTTACATAGGTATTCCCCCTCACTCTCATATTAGGAAATTGTCAATCTCAATGAAGTGTTCAATAGTGAATGTAAGCCAAATGTAGTTGACCATCTCAAGATATGAAGTCCCCCTATTGGCCAAGTACAAGAATTTCCCAAGTGGAACCACTTTGACATGTGATCTATGAAAGGTAAATTTGTGGAATCAAAGCAAGAGGAAAGGTCCAATGCACTTACAAGTAGGATCCGCAAAAAAAAAAAACCAAAGACAGTTGGTAGTTGTCAAGTGCGATTGAACCAGCTGCCACAAGGGGCCACAAAGGGCCACAAGAGGCCACAAGGGGCAACAAGAGGTCACCAGGGTCCCAAGGAGTCAACCACCCTCGTGTCGTCACCTATCTGCCCTGCACTGACCAAGTAACCTCTCAATGTGTCTACAACCACAAGACGGCCTTCCAAGGCATATTTAAGGTACCCAATGTCACTTCAACGGGATATATATTAGAAGTTCAATGAGAAAAGAGGAGTGTGTGATCAGCTGATATGCAAGCAAGCATACCAAGCAAAGGAAGCAAAGACATCATCAAGGAGCTACCTTGCAATATGTTCTAGGGTGAAGGTGTGCCTCAAGGTTGGGGTTGCACTTAGTAGCTGGTGGAAGCCATCTAAAGTGAAGTACTTTTCATGTTTGTCAATGCTAGTGCTGTAATACGCGCTCACTAATGAATGCTAAGTTGTTAGTTGAACCTGTACTAGTCACCATTTACTGCTAACAGATGCATATTTGTATTTGGGAACGCTTGATTTTGACCCACCTTGCAGCCCTTGCACTATTCTTAGAAGAGACAACTATGCATCAGATTAATTTGTGGTCTCTAGTTTGGACTTGCAACCTCCACTTATATTAGTTCAACCTATCTCTTGAACTTTGTGAGCACAGGGTGTGTTATGGAGTATACTTCTCCAAGGACGACCCTAACCCCAAAAGGAGCCACCGAAAGGTGCAGATACACTCCAGCCCTCTCTGAACATGTACATATCAAAAGGACAAGGATAACCTGATATGACTCATTAGTTGACTCAAGCAAACAATAAAATAAAAGCACGTACCTTTTCTAAAAGCAATCCCACCGTACCAGCTTGGAGTGGAGGATATGAACCAACTATGAATGAACATATTAGATTTTCCTCATCGTCTATTTCCTTCCGGAGTCTTAAACTGAAGACTTTCTGTTCCAAGCACACATTAATTACTGCTTTAAAAATCAAGACGGAGATTATGTACAACAGTTAAGACAACATCCTACCTTCAGCCAACCTTGTAGTAGATTGTGAGCAGAATGTTTTTCAATGCCTGCTAGATCAGTGTTTGCCCATTTAATCATGCTCTCCCTAAATATTTCAAATGCTTCAGAAGGAAGGCCATTACGATTCAGAGTGTCAAAAAAAATGTTACTCTTTGTGCACGCATCCAATACAAGATCAGTATACTGTTGGGACTCGGTATCTGATAAATTTCTGACATTTTCAGCAGTTGCCCTTACCCAAGAAGTGACATAAGTAATTGTGAAGGGTTCACATGCCTGAAAGCAAAAGAAAATAAATCAGGAATGAGTATGTCTGTCAAACACAACTTAATCATATAACAATGATTTTGAATTACATGTCAACACGTGCAAAATTTCGTATTGACTCCAATTGTAAATCTCAAACATACATAAATAAACGATTCTGAATGTAAATCAGCATTCAGCCACCGAATTCATGATGCATACACCATGCAATGAGCAGGAAAGCTCACAAAGGTTTTTTTTTCCTCTTCTTTTTTTGGCTCAACCACTTTAGATGGAGGATCTGAGGAGATTTTCATAACAAATCAGCAGTTACAGGTTCCACATTAGCTTCTAGATGCAAGTTTAAACCCTGTTGCTACCTTATCATCAAAAATGGACACCTCTTAGTGGTCTGGGTTGCCGGGACTATTGTGCGTCACCACTTGAGTGACTCCTCAAAGGAGCACACACCCAAGGTAGGAAGATCCTCTCGGTACCATATGCAACCATCAAAGTG
The DNA here is from genome assembly GCA_020310875.1 of Ceratopteris richardii. NCBI lineage: Eukaryota > Viridiplantae > Streptophyta > Polypodiopsida > Polypodiales > Pteridaceae > Ceratopteris > Ceratopteris richardii. The sequence goes on along the minus strand of CM035429.1, from coordinate 70,735,046 downwards.
GTAAGAGGTGATGCCTAAATGGTGCTTTCAGCTTAACCAATCAGTTGGGTAACTCAAGGAAAGGAGGAGTCAGCTGAAACCAACCAAGTGAACCCCTCAAGACTGTAAAAGGAAGCACCATCCCATTTTAACAGAGGATTCTCCCCTGCTTTAGCACTCGACCCTACCACAATTTCCTCTACACAATAACAATGAGAAAACAGAAGTTCCACAAGACAAGAAAAACATATGCCAAATGTTGAAAATGAAAAGTCGAACAACAACATTAAATTTTCAAATTCCCCATAGTACTTGCATGATTTCAAGGAATAAGATACAAAGAATGATGAAATCTCAGTAAACTTATGATAAAAAGTCAAACATGACCACAATAAGTACACAAAACACATTATACAAGAATTCCTCCACTATGATTCCTTTCGTGGCATACTTATTTAGATATTTATAAGCCGAATAAAGAGATTTGAATACAAAATTTAATTTTTTTCCTGCAAATGATGCTTTTCGGGATACCCTGTAACAAAGTCCATTAACAGCTACTAAGGTCACCAACTTTGCTGCCTCAACAACATCCATTGAATCACAAAATCTACCTGACCAGCAACTTTTTCCTGCAAATGATGCTTTTCTGGATACCCTGTAACAAAGTCCATTAACAGCTACTAAGGTCACCAACTTTGCTGCCTCAACAACATCCATTGAATCACAAAATCTACCTGACCAACAACTGAACATTTCTCGAAGAATGCTAGTTAACACTCACTGATATCAGCATAGAAGAGTTTAACACCATTTGCAAGTTTAAGACCGAATTTCATGCTATCATCATGCATCAATGATCATCTTAAGAGGCCCCTCCAATAGTTTGTTTAAAAATGAGAAAAGAGAAAATACTTTGGATATGTTCTTTATTCATTAGTACACCTTTGTGATGTAATATGCCACATAAAGAATATGACACTAGGTGAAATCTTAGGTGCATTGAGCTTCATTCCGAATAGAATAATCAATGCTAAATCAATATAAGAGTAGTTTTATTTTGTACATGTAGCAAATGAAGAATAAAGTTTCCAGCATTATTCTCCATACTGCTTAATATACATGGGTAATAGGCTTTCCAAAATAATATTACAGTCTCAACAAGTGCTAAATGAAATTCATATACCTTAGCTCATAATATCTAATAAATTCATTCATTTATTCATATGACTTCCTTTTTCCCCAAGAACTTATATGTAATTCTGAGAGTCAGCCTAATGAATAGCATCTGGGAGATAGTGCATATATGGCCCGCTGTTCAGCACCTAGAAGATAAGTTAATAAGATATGTTCCATTCATTCAAATCCCAAATCAACAGGTCATGTTTCCACTTGAATTTCAATAAAATCAAAATTAAAATAAATGCGATAGCAATGCTAAACATTTTAGTCTCAAGGAGGACGTCCTGAGTTCAAACCCTGGCTGGACATATCCATGAGTTTTCAAAGATGGGATTCCATGAAGTTCCCCAAGATGGGTGCCTCTACCTTACGAGGTCAAGTGTGTGTGTCTTTCCAATTCATTGTACTCTCCAAAAAAAAAAGAAAAAAACTAAATATTTGGTCAATAGAATTTTCATGCTTTATCTCACAAACAGGTATTAAATATAAGTAAATACATACACGAATATATAATGCTAAACATATGGATTAATTTTATTTCCTTGAACAAGGATTCAATATGCAGTCAGAGTTTGATTTGCTTGTGATTATCCACATGTGTGTAGATAAAGATAAATAAAATGATAATAAAAATCTTCAAAAATGCCTAAATGTTAGATCCCTCTAGGATCAGACCTGCAACACAAGACGTGATACAAGCCATAGTCACACGCATAGGGAATCGGATATCTAACTCACAAGTCACCTCCCAGCCATAAGGTCCACGGCAATCCTCCCCCAAGCGTGTGAGCCTGCAGCCATACATGGCAGCCATCACCACAAGGGCCTTGCATCCCATACCGCCATACCTACACCATACAGGTAAGTGTGTGGGTGACTCTGCTCACGAGCCTGAGTCAAGATGCTCATTGTGACAATGAATAAGAATGAGGCCCAAGAGTCCTATTTTTTTAGGACGCTTGCCCAGCTGTCCAATTTGCACTGGGTGGACACATGCTCATTAATAACTTCGGGTGCCCATCACGATGTTCGACGAGGCTGGAGACATAACACTTTCCCCCCTTATTCTTGATTGCTGTCCTTTGCAAATTGCAATCTCCTCAGTTATAAAACTAGGGAAACAACTCGTCAATGACCAGACCAATTCCCAAGTAGTCGTTGACTCAAGTATGTGCCTCCACTTGATCAAGTACTTTGGATAAGAAGTCCTATGGGGACCTCTTAATCCATTGATCTAGAACCATCTCAAGTTCTAGTGGAATGTAATGGGTAGTCTCCTCTAGAGACCTGAATTACTTTTGAGCAAACACCTCATCACCTTGCTCGAGCTGCTCTTTCAAGCGACTAACTTCAACGACCAAACAGACTCTCACGTAGCCATTCACTCGAGTCTATGCCTCCACTTCATCAATTATTCCGGATAAGAAGTCCAATGGGACCTCTTAGTCATTTAATCCATAACCATCTTAGGTTCCAGTGGAATGTAACTAGCCACCTCCTCTAGAGCACTAACTTCCTTTTGAATGACCATCTAGTCACCTTGCCTAAGCCTCTCTTTCAAGCAACTAACATGAAACCGGGATGAATGGCTCTCTCTCTCAACAAGTCAAGCTCATAGGACACCCCAAGCACCTTTCTAGTGATCTTAAAAGATCCACAATACTTGAAAGAGAGCTTTGCACACTTGTCAGCTTGAATCATCTCAAAATCCCAAGACATCCTAAGGTATACCCACATACCCTCTTGAAGGTCACAAGGCCTCAAGTGTCGGTTGGCATAAAAGATAGCCTGATCCTACATCGTTTTTATGCTCTCCCTCACAATCTAGAGCATTTCCTACATATGTTGTAGAAAATCAGCTATAGAGGTGGATAAGAGAATTCTCTTCCCAAATTGATAGGTGTGATATATTTGCACTTTTTCCCATGGAACCATCATCACCTACCTACTCACGAAGGTGAGATGTGATGGAAGGCAAATACTTACTTCTTTAAACTAGGGTTCAACTACCAAAAATGTGCATTATAAGAGCTCACAACATCAAAAATAATACTAGCTTGCCCAAAATGACTTGAATTCTGTTCATCGTTCTGTAAGTTACAGAAAATCAGATTTTACTCTAGTAGAAATGGAAATATAGCACACTATTGACTCTATACTTGACCTCTCCACCTTAGACAAAACAAGTATAAGCTCAATCACAAAACAAATTATACATAAATAATGAAGAGACCATCTAAACATCATTTGCACAATCATGCATTACTTATATGATTTCCAACCTCCATGATATAGCATGTTCCAAAGAGGCTACATATAACAGCAACAACATTTTCTCAATTGTTTTGATAAAGGGAAAAATGATACATATCCTCCATGGACGCGATGGAGTTCCTATGAACCTCAGTTTGGTATGAGGATGGCAATCCAAAAAGATACAGCTTCTATAGCCACTTGTATGGCTCCTCAAAGGCCTTGGTCTTTGGACAAGGTCTCTGAATTCTTGTGCACATGCGCTGAGCGAATGCTTCCCCATCTCACACATGAAGAGTCTCCTATAAGCATGGATCTTATCATCTTGAGCAAAGTGGCCTCGAAAGAACTCCTAAAACTCCTTCCACGAGGGTGGTTGGAGCTTCAAAGCTACCCACCAAGCATGAGCCTTTCCTTTCAACATGAATTACAAGTGTTTGATCCTCTAGGCATTGACAAATTTGTTCTTGTCAAAAAACTATCCGCTTTGCCAATCATGTATAGATCAGGCCCTCATGCTCCTTCACATTGCCTCTAAAAGGCTTTGGAAAGAACTAGGGTGGCAACAACCCCATGGCAATTGGCGAGGGTTGGTGCACCTCGATGGCTCTTAGTTCTATAACCTACTTCTAAACTTCGGCCAACTATTATTGTAGGGAAGTCACCAAAGAAATCTATGTGCTTGTTGACAAAAAGCTCATTCCCAAGCCTCTACGAATCAATAGGCATCAGAGAAGTATCTCCTCCGATTGTTGGGCAAGAGTTTGTTCATAGAATGTAACTCCTTTTATACAAAAAAAAAAATAGGCGAAAATAGAAAGTTATTGCTTCCTCTATTTTGTGGAACCTCACCAATTCTTTAACCTCCCAAAATAAAAAGTTTTCCGCGTAAAAACTTAATATTTTCCATGTAAAAACTTACTATTTTGTGGAGAACAATTTTCCACAATTAAACGTGGATTTTGAGGTCCCACATTTTCAACTTTCTCGTTTCAGCCCTGAATTTTTCCTCTCAGCAGCCATGTATTCCAGCCAAGTTCATGCCCCTACTCCTCCACATGCAGCTCTAGGGCAGCATATACATAAGGTTCCTCCATTCCTAGGCACCAACAGCCATGTAGAAGGGAGCCAAAAAAAGAGGCGCCCAGCTGTGTATGTGTCATCTCTGAATGGCGACCCCCCAAAACTGATCCAATTAGCAGGGGAATGGATTTTCGCAAACCCAAAGTTGGCTGCTGCTCTTGTGACATCCACATCACACCAAGCACCTGCCCTTTATGGAAAAAGAACTCGGATTGAAGCTGTTTTAGAGATGCAGCCCCTTCGTGCAACAAGGAGGGGGCCCAACCTCCTAGTTATGAAAGGGGGCTTCCTCATCATGCTGCAACCAGAGTTCTTCCCTACTAAGGGGCACGAGAAAGAAAATAGCTTCCGAGGACTGGATATAACACATGCTGCACACAATTGAGTTTCCAACAACGCAATATCTGGACACCAGCACTATGTTTCTTTTGAGGGTAGTGAGGCAATTGGGTCAAGATTTAGCCACACCCTCCATGGGCTGTTCTTTGCCCTTAACCCCTCCCTTCCTGGGCATATAATGTATGGGTACAACAAATGAAAGGAAACAAAGGATGTTTCTAAATTGTAAGCTGTCAAGGAAAAGAGAAAGAGCCTCTGATAATATTTGAGACTTCTGGAATGACATTTTGAAGTTGCCATTTTTCTACCCAGAAGTCGTTTTCAAAACCAAAACGTCCAATATCTAGCTGGTTAATTCTTAAAGTCTTTCCATTTGTTGTGTTTTGCTTTTATTTTCCACAATACCTATCTATCTATCTATCTATCTCTCTATGTAGCTATCTATCCATCCATCCATCCATCCATCCATCTGTCTATCTATCTATCTATCTATCTATCTATCTATCTATCTATCTTTACAAGGTTTCAGTCTTGATATCAATGCTCCATCCAAGTTTCAGCTCTCAGAGTTCTCAACTGCGTTAAGTTTGGGCTTGGGAATACTCAAACATAGAAATTTGAGTGATATCTGTTTATAATTATCGCGTCAATTTTGAATTTTGATAAATGCATTTTAAATCTAATGGCTATATGTCATGATTGGAAGCTATAAGAAGTAAGACTCATAGATCTTTGGTTCTTTCAAACCTCTTTCATACTTGAATCTGGCTCAGTGTTGGGTCCATTTGTAAGTTTGCATCCAGACAGTTTTACTGGAGTTACATCAAATAAAGTTGTAACAGGTTTTCGATTAAAAGTTCTCTGGTTATGATTTATGAGTATACTTTTTTGTAGGTGAAATCCCAATAAAACCAAAAAAAAATAGACAAAACTATGATTTCATTATGTGCTTTAGACTGGAAATATAAAATCCCTTTACAAATCCTTTTTGAGAAAGAAGCAAGTTTATAGTCTGGCTCACGAGTTTCATACAGATAAATCCGATAATTACATGAATCTTCCATATCCTTCATATACGATACAAATATAGTCGAGTAGTGCTAAGAAAACCAAGCTCAAGTCCTACATGACTACTTTAAAATTCCACAAATCCAAGAAATCTAAGAACTCCATAATGAACAGAAACTCTATTTAAGCTTATTTCCAGATAAAGATACATGTTTTAAAACTTGTTGATGGCATTCACGAACAGATTAAAAAATGGGACAATTTTGCATCATTGAAAGGTTTTTACTGTCAAAAGTAAAAAAGCACTCTCTTCTTAGTAATCAGTTAATCCTCAATAAACTCACCAAAGCATAGAGCTTCATATTGAATAATTGAACGCCCATATTGTATGATGAAGACAAAAGCCATTTTATCTCTTCTTCGCCAGCAAACGGAGAATCCAGAAAACGCTTAATGAGCTTTATGCACTCCTGCGGCAACAACAACTCTTTTCCTGAATTTTATGAAAAAGATAATAGTGAATTCCTATAATCAGGAGATAACTAAGTAGGTCAGTACCTCAGAGCCACCATGTGAAATAAGTGAAAGTTTTAAAGCTGCAATTGCTGCAAGAAAAAATGACTTGCTTCCTCTTCTGAATAGTTCTGTCTCTTCAGATGTTAAGTTACTACAGCTGCCCATAAATATATCCTTTAAGTAGGATAAATATAGAGACAAACATAGAATAATGCAGGCAATAGAAGCTATATCCAAGGAGATCAAACTGCAATATTTTAAGAGTAAAACTTTCAACTAGATACATTATATGACAAGTAAACTCACCCAAGCCCAGTAATCAGCAATTCACAGAACATAAGTAAGCATTGTTTCAAGGTGTTCACGCACTCCTGTGGCATGGAAACATCTTGATTTCTCGCCATGAATGCATCCCATTGAATTTGAGCGTAACTGAATGCTGACCTGCGGAAAAAATCTAAGGCCCTGAAAGTAGTTACAGAGCCTTTAAGGTCTTCTTTTTCCCATGAAGGTTTGTTTTCATTACTGCAAGCATCAGCCAAAGTAACCCTTGCACTCTTGCCTAGGCAGGCAATAACATTCTGAACTACCTTGATGGCAATCTCCAATGAACCAAAAACATTACTATCAGCCATAATATCTATGGCTGAGGTGTGCAATATTTTTGCATTTGGCTTCTCTTGATGTTCCATGTCAATTGGATTGCATAATAGCATTAAACCAACTGCATAATACTCCATCACGGACATCGAAGATGAATCCTGCATAAGTTATAGCAATTACACTTCAAAGAACACCTGCAATGCTTTGTAAGGGTCGAACTATAAATTACCCCCATAAGCATATTTGCAATACTTCTGATGTATTGCCACCCACTTGAATATCTTTTAGCAGTTTGGCAAAACCGAGCATAACACTCAGTAAGCTCTAATATTTCCTGAGTCCCACATCCTCCACGCAGCTGTGAAGGATTTTATATATTAGTAAATAACATTTCCCCACGGTAAAAGCCTTCAAAAAGAATCGTGCAACTGATTCAAAGAGATTTTTAAGACCACTGTATCCTCTGAGACAATAGAATGGCAGTATACCTCATGTACCTGTCCCATTTTGGATAGAGCTTCCTCACATATTTGAATGGCCAGATCTATGTTTCTTGGCCCCTGAGAGCTAACTTTTGAGCATATACTCCTAGCAACCTACTATAAAAGCAGAGATAAATAAAGATAGGAACCTGCAAGCCTAAGCAATATAAGATATTATCAAAGAAAACTTGTGACGATCTTAAGCGAATCTCCTTTTTCTATCTATTCATTTTGCAAGTAATGGAAATGTTCTCATTAGGAGTGAATAGAAATCCACACCACTGTGAACTAGACACTAATTATTCAGTGAGAAGATGAATGCAACAGCTGTACAGACTGTGTGCCAAATGTTTCCTCATAAATACTTAGCAACAAAAAGGTTTGATCATGTTACCTTGCAAAAGTGGCACCTCATGGAGGACAAGGAACACTCACGCAATGCAAGAGAGCATAATGATTCCAAAAGGCAAGTTTGTATTCGAGAATTGTTTGATAAAATTGACATCAAACATTTGTTGACTTCTCTAAAAATCAGACTTCTCTGCTTCTCCTCCTTATCATGTTCTAACATACTGTGATAAAAGTTTTTTAATATAAAAATAAGGGTTAGAGATCAAGATAAAAGGGGATTCCACAATAAAACAAATTAAATCATTATTAGATTGGACACGACCCTTGTGATCATGCATCTACAAAATTTTGTGAAATAAATGTAAGACATTTTCTTAAAGATCACCAAAAAAACATCCAAAATGCATATACACATACCAATATAGCACACACATACATAGCAAACTGGAACAATACATAGTGTACAGTATGTCTTATGTGTAAGACATGTACAATGCATACATATGTAAGGTACTTCATTAAAGAAATGTAAAAATAATAAAACATTAAGAACTATAATATAGATATCAAGATATAATGCATATATAGTCTTATCACTTGTTTCTCACTGATGCCTAAGTTTAAAAACAAGCAAAGCATGTCATATATACCTTCATAAGTTCAAAGTTATCCAAACTTACGAACTCGGGATAGAGAACACAAACACATACACATTGGAAAAAATAACAAACAAAAGCAAGAGACTTAAGACCAATATAAGACATGAAAAATACAAAGCATGTCATAGTTGATCCAATTCACATACCACATTTTTGTACCCAAGCTTCCCATATGGTTCAAACACAAGATTCATTGCTACAAAATTCACACGTTGTTAAGTATCTCTATGAATTCATCCAAGTTTACACTCATTTTGTATTTCTATGAATTCATCCAAGTTTATGCTCATTTTGTACAGTGATTGCAACACAAATTTGCACATCAAATAAAGTTTTAGCTTCATGCACTTCTCCTAGCCAATACCCATGAACTTCTTCATCATGCAAACCACTAACAAGCAACTTTGCGCATTTGCCTTCATGCATCTTTTTGTGTCTTTCACGTAAGATGGAATACTTATTGCTTAGTCAATGGCTAAAACTTTGGAAGTTAGTGCATACTTTCATCTAATTGTCCTACCTTTCCCTAAGCATGCACGAGAGAGAGAGAGAGTGAATGCAATGATCAACAAAGTATGTAAATTTCCCAATAGTAAGTTTTGCTAAAAGATTGAGTACAATGTTGAAAGTGTGAAACTTGTATAATAAATTTATCTATCTATACAATGTTGTATAAATTTATCTACATGATGTTGTGTTCAATACATTTATCTATTTATACACACACATATGCATACATGCATAAGTGCATGCACACATACATATATACATGCACACATGCATACATACATACATGCACACATACACATACATAAATACATACATATATACATGCATGCACATTGCATACATACATGCACACATAAATACATGTACGCATACATACAAAAATACATACATACATTGTACATGTACACAATACATGCATGCATTTGTGATTATATTGGACTGAATTAAGTCACCATAAAGAATAGATATCCTCTACCACTTATATCAGAACTCTTGGAACGCCTTGGAAAAGCAAAGTTCTTCACGAAGATTGACCTTCGAGGAGCTTACAATCTTGTCAGGATCAAAGAAGGAGACGAATGAAGAAAGCATTTCAAAAAAGGTACGGGCATTTTGAATATGTAGTTATGCCATTCAGTCTAACAAATGCTCTAGCCGTCTTTCAACATATGATGCATGATATCTTTCGAGAATATTAATATGATTTTGTGGTAATATATCTCGATGATATCTTGATATCCTCCAAAAATCTAGAGGATCACGAATGTCATGTGTGATAGTCCTAGAGAAGTTAAGAGAAAAAGGTTTATATGCTAAATTAGAGAAGTGCTCTTTCCATCAAACCGGAGTGGACTTTTTAGGGTACATTGTCTTACTAAGAAGATCAAGACAATCCTTGATTGGCAACCACCTTCATGTGTTTGAGATGTCCAATGTTTCCTAGAGTTTGCCAATTTTTATGGGATATTCATCAAAGATTACTCCAAGATAGTGGCACCTCTCACAAGGCTTACAGGAAATGCAAAATTCTCATGGACTGAAGAAGCAAAAAAAGCCTTTCAGACCTTGAAATCAGCATTCACTAGGACATTTTGGAGTGAATAAAACCATAAAACTCCTATCAAGGGATTTTTGGTGGCCTCAAATGTGAAAGGAAGTCAAAGAATATACCTAAACTTGTGACACTTGCAATAGATCTAAGGTACCTGAGCATAAACCTCATGGCCTCTTACAACCTTTACCTACTCCAGAAAGGTCATGGGTTTCATTATCTATGGATTTCATCACAGATCTACCAAAGTTGGATAAGTATGATGTCGTTCTTGTTATAGTGGATAGATTTACAAAGATGGCAAGTTTCATTCAAGCTACCAAGGCAATCACAAGTGTTTGAGCAATATCTCCATTGCACCATTAACTATCATCAAAATGATTGGTTTGACCTTTTATCCTTTGCAGAGTTTGCCTACAACAACAGTGTGCATACATCTAGCAAGCAGACTCCCTTCTTTGCAAATTATGAACAACATCCAAGGATGAATATACAACTCTCAAATCATGTCAAGAACCCGGCTGCCAAAGATAAGGCCCAGTACCTCATGGATATTCACAAAGAACTCAAGGAAGAGATCCATAGAGCACAAGAACAATATAAGTATTACGAAGATCAGCATCAATTCAAAATCCATCCTATCACATTGGGGATAATGTATGGTTACTCAAAAATAATTTGCGGACTTCAAGGCCTCATGCAAAGCTAGACCATAAGAGATTTGTTCCATTCACCATCTTGCCCGAGATTAATCCAATCACTTTCAAGCTCTACTTACCAAGTATCATGAGAATACATTCAATTTTCCATGTGTCCATGTTGGAGCCATATCAAATTTCACCATTGAGGGGGGAGAGACCTAGTCCTTCACCACCTTTCGAGATTGATGATCATGAGGAATTCAAAGTCGAGCATGTCCTAGATTCAAGAATATCCCGAGGAAGATTGGAGTACCTTGTTCATTGGAAAGGGTACGACATCAACGAACGTACTTGGGAACCTACACAAAACCTTCAGAGAGCATCAATCAAGGTTCGAGAATTTCATAAGAAAAATCCATTGACGCCAAGACAATAGAACATGACCATTGACCGCTCCTCGTGGAACTCGTCACTTGAGGGGGAGGTGATGTCATGGACGAAGGAAACCATCATGAACCTCAGATTCCATGTGACTTTTTGCATCTCATGTTTGGTTCAAAATTTGGAGAAACTAATGCTTCCATTCTGTCCGAAACGTGCCAAAACCCTAAGATCTGTGGTGTAATTGCTAGACTCAAACACCCGGAGGTCTTGTTTCGAATTGATGACATCATCAATTCGTAACCACCATTGATGAACCGCCTTTGAAAACCTATATAAGGAGGGGTTGGTCACATATATCCTCAATCTTGCCAATGCCAATCTTGGGAGTTCAAGGAGTCACGATCTCCAATCAGAGGGCACAATCTAGTGCTTCCCTGACAAAAAACCCCTTCCCATAAACTTTAACCATTGAACATGAAGATATAAGGGAAGCAAGCATATACCTTAGTGGGGGAATATGATAGGATCATCCTTCCACTTCAAGAAGCTTTTTACTTCTCCATACATTGCCCAACAGCACATACTTGAGAAATACAAATGATATCTTTATTCCTAAAATGTAAAAACCGTTCCCTAGAAATGTAAACAGATCATTGAAAAAGGCTAAACCATGATCAAGTCCTCCTCCAACAATACAAGAACTATAAGAATGCCCCAACAAACAAGTACCCAACACCCATCAGCTCACACTCGTACCAAGACGTTCACATTCAATACCAAAGTTCAACAAAGAGCAACAATCTATGGAAACGGCATAGGCTCAAGTCCTATTGGTTCAATTGGTAAGTCACCAGTCATCATATGATATGATGAGATGTTAAAGAAGATCCTTTCTGAGGATCATTGGCCTTCAAGTGTAAGAATGAAGTGCAAATATCAAAAAAAAAAAAAAGGAAATTTGAAAAGCCAACAAATGGTCAAATATTGGTCAAACAAATGGTCAAAAATGGTCAAATTCAGAAGGTGGAGATTATTACAAATTCGGATAGTACTCTTCAAGAGCTACACAATGATATATGAAACTTGGAAGTACATGTCATTTTGGAGGGTCAAATCGTAAACCCTAATTTGTGCACACGCACTTAAATTGCACATGTTCTTTTTATAAAATTGCATGTGCTCAATTGCCCGATGGCAAAATCTAGTGTCATCAACTCAAGCCAACGATGTGCTAATAAAAGCAAGGTGAAAGTATGAGTTAGATTTCCGAAAAAATAGAAGCTTTTCATCCGCTTTTATCACAAAAGATCTATGTCTAGCTTTATTTTGTCTAGAAAACCTATAAATCGACAACTGATGGAAGCTCTTATCACTCAGTTAAGGTGGAGAAAACTTAGAGCTTGGTATGGAGTCTCTTCCCCTTCACTTGGATAGGTGAAGTCGTGTGATCTTCACAATCTTCAAAGTGAGCAAAACCTTTAATGCTTATCTATTTTTGAAGGAGGTTTTCTCAGCTCTGCAAATTGCGGAGTTACGAGCAGAAGCAACAATCAATTCTTCAACCCTCTTATATGCTACTTGTAACTTCATGTAATTCATTTATGTTATGTATGGAATATATGTGGAGCTTGGCTCCTTTATCTCTCTTGTCTTGTCTATTCTCCATCTTGTCTTTATTTCTTATATGTCTCAATATTGATTGTGGGCCTAAAAACCAACAATTGGTATCAAAGCATGTGAGAATCGTGTACGTAAAGAATAGTACATGTAGAAGGATAGGAGTCTTATGGAAGACACAAATCAAGCTTAAATTCTATATTCGGTAGATGGAAGGAGAAGTTCAAGCAGAGCTATCTTAATGCACTTGTTGAGTATAGGATCAAAGAGAAGTCAACTTCAAGAGGGGACAATTCATGAGGGGTCAATTCAAGAAGGATTGATTCAATTCTTGAAGATTGCACAAGCAATCAACGACGACAGATATACCAGCAATGGATATTTGATGTGCTGAATATGCTGGAACCATAGGTGTGTTAGACAAATTTGCAGAGAATGCAGATTGGAAGAAATGAAGAGAAGCATGGCTTCTATGTGCAACAAAAGAAGTAATGTTCAATCAATAGTCAACTTTCTAGTGTTCCTTGGGGTTTGTCACTCAGCCATGTATGTGGGAGCTGGCAAGTTCAACTTGGTGGTCATGAAGGAAGACTTGTGTCAGCAAGGAGGGGTAATTGATCTACACTAAGAACCTTATGGTGAACATGTTACACCTTGTATTTGTGTGCATGTGTGTGTGTGTGTGTGTGTGTGTGTGTGTGTTTGGAGGTGTAGATGAGAGCATATGACTTTAACTTGATAGGCCTTGCCGACCTTGAGAGTTGAGGGAGTATGTTTCAATCTACATACTATCTGATATTGGCATCCTTATGTTGTCAATGTTGGCATCCCTATAGTTGTCAGAATAGCAACCTTCGATAAGGGTTGAAATGCAAATATCAAAAAAAACAGACATTGGAAAAGTCAATAGATGGCCGATATTGGTCAAACAGATCGTCAGAAATGATCAAGTTTGGCAAGTGGAGATTATCACAAATTTGGGAAGTATTCTTCAAGAGCTACATAATGATATATAAAACTTGGCAATACAACTCATTTTGGAGGGGTCAAATCCTAAAGCCCAATTTGTGCACATGAACTTAAATTGCAAATGGTTTTTTGTAAAATTGCACATGCTCAATTGCCACATGGCAAAATCTGGTGTAATCTATCCAACAGTTGTGATTAACTCAAATAAAAACCAACGGTCTCCTAGTTAAAACCAGACACGTATATGCTGGATTTTCGAAAAAATAGAAGCTTTTTATCAATTCTTATCACAAAAGATCTACGCCTAACTTTATGGTGTCCCAAAAACCTATAAAAGGACGAGTCATGGAAGCTCTTATCACTCACTCAAGGTGGAGCAAACTTACAACTTTGTGTGGAGAGTCTTCCCCTTCACTTGGAGAGGTGGAGTTGTGTGATCTTCATCATCTTCAAGGTGCGTAGCCACCTTAGTTCTTATCTATTTTTGAAGGAGGCTTTCTAAGCTATGGAGATTGTAGAGTTATGAGAAGTAGAAGCAATCTATTCTTAAGGCATCTCTTATATACTACTTGTAGCTTAAAATACTTCATTCATGTTATGTATGGAATACATGTAGCACTCGGCTCCTTTATCACTCTCTTGTCTTGTCTATTCTCCATATTGTATCTATTTTCTCTATTTCTCAATATTGATTGTGGGCCTAAAAACCAACATCTAGGCTATGCAAAAATTTGCTCATTTGAGAGACATCTAAATGAATGTTCAACCAAGTAATGCATACATAAATAAGGCATCCACAAGCTTGTTCATAGAGACAAGCATCAAATGCATCTCCTTCGTCATGAAGACTCAACCTATAAGCCGGTCTCCATGGAAGTCGTAACAAGTTTATAGCCCTCATTCCCCATAATGAAAAAAGGAAACAAAATTGTCATACACATCCTTTGAACTCACTAAAGTCTCCTTGATACATGAAGGTAGAGGTTGAATTGCATCACCCACAAAGATCAAGACTAAACCAAAATACATTTAGTTAGTGTGTGATACAAATGATAGTCTTTACTTTCAAAATTATACCCAACAAGTTTCACAACCTTGTCATCCATGATCCAACTTCTTGCATATGCCATACAACCAAAAATATGGAGACAAGTCCAACCTGTGTGGCTTAGTGGTTACGCTTCGAATATGTGGGAGGAAGTCTCGAGTTCAAATCCTAGCTCGACATATTCATGAGATATACAAGATGGGTGCCTCTACCTTATGAGGTCGGGGGTGTGTCTTTCTAATTCATTGTTTGTTCAAAAAAAAAGGAGATAAGCATCATGGTTGGATGTGGATGAAAGAAGCTACATGATGCAAGAGAGTCAAAAAGCTCAAGGGCTTCAATCAACTTTCCTTTTGAGCAAATGAATGTGTCTAATAAGGAATAGTAAAAACAAAAGAAAGCAAAAAAATCTAAAAGGACTCTTAAAATACTTCTCAAAAAAATCGATATATATTGACCCTAGAAAAAGCACATGAATATTTTTTGACAAGTTGAGCTCAAATTTGACCAAGAGCGATACCATCAAAGTTATCAAACAAATCCATATATATATATATATATATATATATATATATATATATATATATATATATATATATATATATATATATATATATATATATATATATATATATATATATATATATATATATATATATATATATATATATGACTAATTTGACTTGAAATTACTTATGTGACCCGAAGACTCTGATTTGACCAGCATAGACCAAACCTATGTGAACTTGACTTGCATTGACCAAGTGTTTATAGGGTTCACCAAAGTCAAATAACAACAGGATACTACATGAGAATAATTTCGAGAGATTGTAGCTCAAGGAAAACACAAGCTCATGCACTCCAAGGGCAAATTCCTAGAGCTAAACCCCTTCTCCACACTTTAGTTGCAATGATTTTGCTAACTAATGGAAGAGGGAGGCATGCTCTTGAGTTCTCCCCACAATTCTTACACCAAATTGTGGGAAGAAGAGAGTATTCAAGAGAATTGACTCCAAATCAGCAAAAGGCTGAAATAGATGACTCACAAAACTTCTCCAACCCATGATCAAGAGTCAAGAAATAGTAAATAATAAAGCTTCCAAAGACTTCAAGATGCAAAGAAGTAGGCCCTTCTTATATGCTGACGGGATATAGGCATTACTAAAAATCTAACATGAAAAGCTAAAAACTAAGCTTTATGAAGACAAAGCTAACTTTAGCATGAGTCTTTAAAAAATAGCAAACAAAAATCTATTGCACCAAAGACACTGCTAATTATGAAATTAAAAGCTTTTATTAAATAGTAAATCACTGTTCCAATAAAACAAATTTCTAAAAGAAATGCAAACATCTGAATATATTTTCAGGCTTTCTTCTCTAGCATATCCTTCACCAATTATGGTGAAAATCCAGATATAAACCCTGCTTGCTGAAATCTACTTAATAACGAACAGAACTGCTCATAATTTTTGGCTGAGATTGATATATGAAAATCCAACATCATGAAGAAAAGAAAAAAATTGATTAATTTAATTGAACTTTAAAATACCCTATCAAGAGAGTTGAAAGAACCATTCAAAAACGTTTTGGTTATAAATCTTCTAGAGTATTGACTATGGTCAATTTATCATAGATCCTGTTGTGTTACATTACTAAGTTCATGAGATAAAAATTAGTAATTCATGCACTTATAAAGGAATTTATTGTCTTTCGATGCCCTGTTTATGGTGTACACAAATTTTCATGATCATCATAAGCAGCTCTATAGATATTCAACAATTGGGGAATATAGTAAACCTAAACACCGGAAACAGTTTCTTTCCAAGAAAAAAGTGTGAAACACCAATATACATCGGGCAAAATAACAATTGTGAATTGTTTATATTAAAATATGATGACATATCTCATGTGAAAGAAATGTACCTCAACCATGGATCCAATTGTTGCACTATAGGGACCATCTTTTCAAGTAAAGACAATTCGTCTAATCCAATCTCCGCTACACATACAACAAAATCTGTAACTGCACCAACCATTAACACTATTACATTTTGAGGTAGATCCTTTGCATGATCGGGGTGAGGTAGTTTCAAATTAACGTCTCCTTTTCTGTAGCTTGTTACTCCCATAATAGAGGCCTTTTCTTGAGTTGAAATTCGTACGCACAACGAATGCAGTAGCTGCACATCTTGAGTCAAAGCTTCATGAAACCTTCTCGATCCTATGTACTTGCGAACCAACCATGATCGTTGCATCTCTATCTCAAATGGAGACCCTATCAGCCACTGACGGAGACATTCAAAACAATCTAACGTGAATTCAATGGACATAAAAAGATCATCTGCTTTCAATTTGCTGGCCTCTTCGTCTAAATTTGGCAAATGGGAGAGTGCATTCGAGCTCTGCTTCAGCACTTGGGCCAGAAACGGCACAAATCGTTTAGCAACGAGATGCTTATCAGTGTTCTCTTTGCAGAAGGATGCCTTGAGATTACAAACTGGCTCGAGATAGGATCTAAGTGACGGTAAAATATTTGAAGTGAGCCGATTTTCAATGTTGGCAAGGATGAAAGCTCCATCATCGTCAGCTTTTGTATTCCTCTTGGGCGCAGTGGCCTTCTTATCTTTGAGAACCATCGATGCGACAATCAGCTTGAAGTCCTAGAACTCCAATGAAAATCTCTATGAAGCTCTGTGAAGAGATTATGCACTGCAATTTGCTAGCCGAAATGCATACAATAGTCACAGAAAACTCTGTTCCACAGCTCCGCGATCTCGGCATTGGACCCCTGTAATCCTCTTCCTACTGATATATTTCTCGTCTTCATAGTTGAAGAAATTTTATACAGTAAGCTCGCGAGAGAGTGAAGGCTAGCATTACAAAGCCTTCCGCTTCGGAGAATTGACGAGCAAGGGAAGCAGCAATGAGGAGCTCCCGGGCAGCTCATGCAAACGTATTCCAGCTTTAAAATGATATACTCCCTCAGTCCCGCGCAATGCCTCGTAAATAAACCGGACATCTAAGGCTGGTTTCACATAAAAGCAACATTGAACATTCCGTTTGAAAATGCGAAATATTGGTTCAACGTTCTCATGAGGGTGGAACAAGTGTAAATGTGTAATGTGCCCCCATCTACTCTCAATATAGTCAATATAGGAAAAACCATGGAACATTAAGGGTGCGTTCAGATAAGGTGGTACATTTTTGCCGCTTAGAATTGAGTGCCATGGTCTCTAATTCACACAGAGCCATAGGAATGCTTCGAAACAAAAATATAGGAACAAGTGTAAATGTGTAATGTGCCCCCATCTACTCTCAATATAGGAAAAACCATGGAACATTAAGGGTGCGTTCAGATAAGGTGGTACATTTTTGCCGCTTAGAATTGAGTGCCATCGTCTCTAATTCACACAGAGCCATAGGAATGCTTCGAAACAAAAATATAGGAACAAGTGTAAATGTGTAATGTGCCCCCATCTACTCTCAATATAGGAAAAACCATGGAACATTAAGGGTGCGTTCAGATAAGGTGGTACATTTTTTCCGCTTAGAATTGAGTGCCATGGTCTCTAATTCACACAGAGCGATAGGAACGCTTCAATGTCCCAGTTCGCTGGCCTGGTGGTTGGGCCTCTCGGGCGAGGGTTCAACCCCTGGCAGCAACATGTAAGGGACATATGAACTTTGGAAAGTTGTTGTACGTGGTTGTTGGCCACCGTTTGTCCATCTTTGCGGTAGTTGTGACCGCCGTTTAACCCAGTCTTGTAAACCCATGTTCTTGTGGGATAAGGGGGGTCCATGGGTACTATGCCCTTCCTTGTACAGTTGCAATTTTAAAGTTAAAGTCCGGGGGATTAGGCCTCGGCTGAACCTCCATTTTAAAAAATATATATATATATATATATGCAATAGTATTGGTTGAATAATGGACATTGCCAATCAAGATTTGTTGGTAGAGTGGTACAAAATTGTTCCGAGGGGGGAGTCCGTCTCACGTAATGGTGGGCCCGGAATTTTTATTGTTTTTTTTTATCAAATGAAATATTGACATTTAGAGAAACCATGTGTGCCATCGGGCGGTGTGAACCTAGCCTAAAAGATCGTTTTGCTTGAAGGCATTCCTACATGTGGCACTCAATGATTACTCATCCTTCACTAAATTCACATGTTGTCACACTATGTGAAACGCACTAAACAACAATAGCTTATATTAGTCTCTTAGAGATGGCACATATCTTATGGTTATCCAAGGCCCATTTCACATATTGCAAAGTCCCTTCCTCAGCCAACATGCACTCCAATCATATGTTGCTGCGTGGAGAAACTTGAATTTTAAGGAGTTTAAGATCATGGGAACTGAAAACTAAGGAGAGAGAATGTCCACATTGTCACATGTATGTATCATAATACTTTATTTCTTTTCACACCCATGAAGCATGTGTTAATCATGTTTTATATTATGAGAATCTTATTAGAAGGAGAAACCAAGTGAGGCCGTCAAATATAGGTAGGTTTTTAACTTCCGAATGAGATAAAAAATCATCCATGGATGGCTAGGGAATTTTTGTGTGAGTTGTTAGATTTAAGATTTATCAAAGATAAGGGTCTTGCCCAAAATACAACCTTCAATGACATGTTTGGAGGTGCCTCACATTTGGGCATAGACAAAATCATTTGAGATTTCTACACGTGAAGCAAACTAGCAAAATTCAGATGACCAAAGTGTGCATGCCAAAGCTTTGCATCGGAGATAGCCCGAGAATCATGAATTGCACATGCTGAATCATTCACAAATTTTGCATAGTCTATGAACTTATTGTTGATATATTTAAGTACTGATGTGTGTGAACACAATTAAGACTCGTGGGGAACTTTTCTTCCTCTTTAGGAGGTTTTTTCTTGAGCTTGTATATACATCTATAACCTTAATGGATCACTTATATTTGTACATTCATTTGGTCATACATTTTGTATTGTGTTGTGCTCAAAGATTCTTCTTCTAGTTTGTGTTGTTTGTGTGCTTCTGTAGACCTCGAACTCCAAAAATTGGTATTACAGCAAGGTGTTGCTTCATCAAGGGTGTTGTTGACACCCCTCTAGTCACAATCTCAGAATGACACAAAAATTGGTGAGCATATTCAAGCTGATTAAGCATTCAAAATGGCTTTGGTTTATAGCATCAATATTTTGATTTGAGCTCATTTTGGCCTTCAATTGCACTATTGCAACGATATATAGGCAATTTCATCCTTTTGTGTCAAACATATATACAGGTTTTGGTTCATGAGTACAAGTGTCTCAAAGTTTGCTACAGGTTTAGCTGATCTTGATAAGGTGTTTCTATTCAACTTTTTGAGATGCAATCAATTTTCTACATCAGGCTATTTAGTCACTAGCAATGGTTGAAATCTTCTTCAGAATGAATACTGGGCATTTACTAATGTTTGTAGTTATGGCCCATCTTCTAATGAGCATTGTATGTCTACAATAGACTCAATGTTTGGTACTTTGATAGTGAGGCAACCAAACATATTACCTCACAATGTAGCTTCTTTAGTTCACTTGAGTCTTCCCCTACAAGGAATATTATCACATGTGCTAACAACTCCCCTTATCTTGTAATGGGAGTTGGTAAGATCATTCTAATTATTATTGATGAAATCTCTTTCATATTGTTAGATGCTTTATATATGCCAAGGATCAAGAAAAATATGTTGTTAGTTCAGCATTAGCCAAGATTAGTGTGGTCGTCAATTTTTTTTTATGATAGATGTACAACTCATGATCTCTCAAATTGTGATGTTATTATTGCTTCTCACATTTTATGTTGTGGGTTGTATAATCTTATAGAATATGTGAGATTTATGAACGATTTAGCTTGTAAATTCAAGATCAGCAAGCTATCTCGTATGCAAAGCTTTGGTGTGCACACTTTGGTCATCTAAAATTTGCTAGTTTGCTTCACCTACAGAAATCTAAAATGATTTCTTTTCCACCCAAACTTGAGGCACCTTATAAACATGTCTATGAAGACTGTATTTTGGGAAAAATGGAGTGTCCCTCCTTCCCAAAAGATGGTTAGATTTGAGCTTCTCATAAATTGAAGCTTGTTGATAGTTATATCTCTAGCCCTATGTAGAAAACTTCATTTAGGAACTACATGTCCTTCATGACTATCATTAATGGCTTCTCCAAGAATGCATGGGTGTATCCATTGCAATAAAATTTTGAAGTGTTTACGTGCTTTAAACAATTTCTAGTTATGATTGAAAATCTATCAGCATGTAGATTTGGCACCTTCAACTCATCAGGGGCGGATGGTACATGTCTTATGATTTCAATGCATTTTTGACTAAGAGTGGGATAAAACATCTATGTAAAGTATCATATATACCTCAAAAAAATGGAGTTATTGAAAGAAAAAAATAGGCCTCTCATGGAAATGGTGAGATGTATGGTCGAAAGGATTTACCACATAGCTTTTGACTTGAGGTTGTTATGTGTGCAATATATGTACTTAATAGGTGTCCCACCAAAGCACTACAATCAATCACTCCATATGAGACTTGGTGCAGATGCAATTCATATGTTGCTCAGATGTGTGTCTTGTTTGTCTAGAATGTGCATTACTGCATGAACAACAATGTAGAAATGTTGATGACAAAGTAGTGAAATGTATATTTTTGGGAATAGCTCAAAAATTAAAGGCTATCTTGCTAGCCATGATGTTGTTTTCAACCCGTACTTTCATGTACACAAGAGAATTCAGTTAGCTTGAAGGATGTGTATGACACTTTGCTACCTCTTTTTACAAGTGGATAGTCAAGTGTTGGTCCTGATGAGGCAATTTCTTAGCCTTTGCAAGTTCCAAATGATGATGCAAATCATTCCATTTCTATTGCAGATTTACATGATGCACATGTTGATGAGAATGAAAACATAGATAATGCTAAAACTATGCCTAAATAGTTGGTGCAACCTTTGAGAGATAGCAAATTAGATGCACCTATGTCATATCATACTTGTTTAGGCTCTTATAGTGCCTCCTTTGCATTAGATTTCTATGCAATGGTTGCCTCTAGTATTTGTGATGAGATTGAGCTTCTTTCTTTTGATGACACACAAAACTCAAAAAATTGGATGGTTGTTGTGCAATCGAATAGGACCTTGTTATGAAGAATGTACTTTGTCTTTATGTGTTTTGCTTCTAGGCAAAAAGAACATTGCCATTAAATGGGTATACAAGCTAAAACATAAGCATGATGGAACAGTTGGTAGGTATAAGGCTCGGCTTGTTGCCAAAGGTTATGCTCAACATAGAAGCATTGAATTTGATGAGACTTTTGCTCCCACATGCCAAATGACTATTGTTCATAGCATTTATGGGTAGGTATGATGGAATAGTTGGTAGGTATAAGGCTTGGCTTGTTGCCAAAGGTTATGCTCAACATAGAAGCATTGAATTTGATGAGACTTTTGCTCCCACATACCAAATGACTACTGTTCATCATGGTTGGAGTGTACATCAGTTGGACATTAAAATTGCATTTTTGAATGGTGATTTACATGAAGAAGTGTATGTTTTTCAACCTCATGGTTTTGTGTAGAAAGGGCATGAAAACAAAGTTTGCAAGTTGAAAAAAGGATCATATGGTTTGAAGAAAGCACCACATGCTTGGTATGAGAAGATACATGCCTACTTGCTAGCACATGGTTTCAAGAAAAGTTCAGGTTAGAGCTTCCGATTGCTCCTAATCAGAAGCATATTGTTGAAATTAATCAATAGCTTTGTGTCAAACAAAATATATCGACACATTATTGAAACTTTTTTTCCTTGACGGTTGCAAACCTATTGGCACTTCCATGGAAAGACGTTTATTGTTGCACCTTCATAATGCTGGAGATGCATTTGATGTTATTCTCTATCAACAAGTTGTTGGATTCTTTATTTACTTATGCTTGATATTCATTTTGTTGTCTCTTAGATGAGCAGGTTTATGCATTGCGTAGGTGTCAAGCATTGATAGGGAAATTAAGTAGATCTTTCACCACTTGAGTGGTACCCGAAGTACTTGGATTATTTTATCCCAAGGAGGGATCATTACCACTAGATTTACATGCTTTTTCTGACTCATATATGGGCTGGTTGATATCACACTCATGTGTTGACCAGTGGTTTTTGCTTCATGCTTGGTAGATCATGTATATATTGATTAAGCAAGAAGCAGCCTACTATGGCCACCTCTAGTTGTGCGGTTGAGTATACGGTAACTTTCACAATGATTGTTGAGTGTGTGTGGCTCGGATGCTTTTTGGTTGATTTGGGTGTTGGTCATTCTTTTGTCACCACCATCTTCCCTAATAGTTAGAGTGGATTAATAGTTGTGAGGAACCCTCTGTTTCATGCTCACACAATTCATAGCATGAAAGCTCCTTGTTCATTGCATCACTCCCAGGGGGATTTCTTGATATATTTTGGTAGTTCAACACACTTAGAACTATTGAGGCACTTTTTCCCTCTTTAGGAGGTTTTTTCCCCCAGTTTTTTTTACACCTATAACCCTAACATGTCACTTTTCTTTGTATATTCACTTGGTAATACATTCTATATTGTGTTGTGCTTCAAGATTCTTCTTCTTCCTTATGTTGTTTGTGTGCTTGTGAAGCCCACAATGTAAAATACCAAAAGCAATAATAACATAATTATTTGAGAGATCATGAATTCTACATCTATCATCAACAAATTTGACAACCAAGCCAATTTTGGCTAATGCTGAAATTCATAACAAACTTTTTTGAATCTAACAATGTGAAAGAACTACCATCATCAATAGTCAGACTGATCTTTCTAGCTCCCATTACAAGATAAGAGGAGTTGTTAGGGGTAGGCTCAAGGGAAGTGAAGAAACTGCATTGCAAGGTAATACGTTTGGTAGCACCATTATCAAAGTACCAAACATCCATACATTGTTCATGTGAAGATGGCTCATAACTACAAATAGTAGAAAATTCTCATTCTTCATTCTTAACAAGATTAATAGACTCTATTTTAGGTGTAGAGACTTCTTCAACAACCATTCTAGTCTCTTTCTTCTTCGCCTCCTTGGCAACTAGTTTAGGACAACTTTGTATGACATGATCATTTGCCTTACCGTACTTGCAAAATCATTTATGATTTTCTCTTTTTTTATCATCTTTGTCTTCCTTCTTTCATTATGCAACATTAGTAGATTTCTACTTACTAGTAGATGAGCTCCATTTACCTTTGACCTTGTGAATCGCTAAGAAAACTTCATTATGCAACACACATCATCGACCTATTCTACCTAGAGTGATCTTCTAGTAGCAAAAGAGAGACCTAGATTGGACAACCAAAACGGATGTCGAATCACGAGTGGACAACACAAATCATGATCGAATGTCGATATGTATAGCTTTGCATATGTGCCTTGGCTCTGATACCACTGTTGACCAGATCTTGTAGACGCATGTACACAGAGATAGTATAGAAACAAAATCTCACAAAAGCATAAACAGAATGGAGAGAGACAAGAGACTAGACACAAGATTAGGTACAATCTCACCCCACATACTATGATGGATGAATCTATCAGAGTATGAGTATTTATAGGTATTTCTCATTACATCCTGAATAGAAGATACATGAGGGTGCTGCTTCGAAAAGTATGCATTTAGGAAAATCTGTTTTATTTACAAAATTGTCACTTTTCAAGCGATCTTCTATTTTTACAAAAATGTTGGTTTCTAAGCGATTGACTATTTTTACAAAAAAATATATAAAATACTATCTTTTAATTATCTTCAAAAATATCTAAATAAATCCATGCACATTCACATTCTCATCATTCTTCACCTGTTAAATAAAAAAACAATCACATTAAAACCCTCAAGTCATTAAAATCCATATCATATTCCATTATTCCATAAAGTATAACAATAGTCTACCCTCAAGTGACCACAAATGATCCATGGTGCTTGTAATAAAGTAAGTCTATGATCCAAGGGTCTGGCCGGTTCAGACAGATCTGAATTCGGACACCGTTTGGTCATCAGTGTGTATGACCAAAGATCTCGAGTTTAGACTTACTAGGAGGTCTTGTGCTCTTGTGAACAAGTGAACCACTTAGCTTAGTGGTTAAGTCTCAAGGATGTGAAGGACGAGGTCTTGGGTTCAATCCCCATGGGATACATGGGAAGAGTATTTTGCCCAAAGAGCTCTAGAACCTTCTAGAAGCATCCATTGGACACTTGGCGCACATGCAGTTACATGGCTGACACTTGGATGATTAGCATTCACCTGCCCAAGAAGGTAGTCCCCTTGAGAGAGCTATATATAGAGGCATTTGGTTGGGAGGAGAGTCATTCATTCATGAGCAATTACTGTCGCTACGCTGTTGCATTGGTATCAGAGCCATCTCCATAGCTTTTCTCTTCTTGCTCGAATTTTGGCGTGCGAATTCTCTCCTTCCCGCATCAATATGCGTGTCGCAATAGTTCCCATGCTTTAGCTTAGATCAAGAGAGTATTAAAAAAGTAATTCATCTTTGTGTGATAAGGGGGAATCGAACTCGCGCCCCTCTGTTGAGAGGGCGCTGCCTTAACCACAAGACAGAAGCGCCGTTCGTGATTTGGATTGACGAGGAGGACTATTTAGATCATCTGTTCGCTGAAGAAGACTCCATCGAAGAAGATTCAAAAAGCTTTGTGTGCTGCCGGCGGGAATCGATCCCTCGCCCCCCCAATAGGACTGCGATCGCTTATCCAAGGTGCCCACAGCGGTGATACGTCCAACAAGCTGCAGATTATCCTCTTCTGCTAAATATCGGCGCTGTAATTTCTTCATCAAACTCTAGCCAAGACCAAAAGGAGGTTTCGCGCGCTGCTGCCGACCGGGATTCGAACCCATCCAGCCAGTTTCAAAGTACTTCGACATAGCCAAGGCGCTCGAATTTTTCTCTGTTTCATGTGTGCAGAAGACTCTGTCAAACAGTAATCGCTGCCGAACCCGGAACTCTTCTCCGACTGTTCCAACCCGGAACCCGAGATACATCGAGTCTTGGGAGGACTCTTTCTCTAACCAAAGAAAGCCAAAAACAAAGCAAAGTTTGAAGAAAGCGGAAGCCGTGGAGTGAAGATCTGGAGGCCTATCTTCGTCATAATTCTAGCACTTTCGGCTAGAATCAAGTCGACCTCAACGGACCAAATCATCAGGGACGATTTCTTGTGACATTCTTGCATAGCTCTTTTGATTTTGTTGCACACACTTCTTGCGTTAGGAATACTTAGTAAGTTTAATAACGCTTTGTGTGCGATGGAGGGGACTTCTAGCCACGTTTCGTTTACAAGTACTACTAGTGCGTCCATGTATGTTTCCATTCCTATGTTAGTAACATCCTCATTCATGACTAGACCACCAATAGTTGCACGTGCATTGCATTCATCTGCACCTATGGTTTCAAATACTAGTCATGCGTCTGATGCATCTAAAATAGAATCAGCAATTGTAGCATTAGACGTTGAGGATTCTGCGAGAAAAGGGGAAACAAACACTACTTTAAATGAGAGGAAAGATATGGAAAGTAGGATGTTGCTAGTTGAGCAAAAGCTTGGACAGTTGTCCAGCATTCCGGATGAGGTTGCAGTACTCCGTCAATCTGTTGATGGAATCCAGGATCACCTTAAGGCCATTCTGAACTTACTTCAGACGCCTAAGGATATCAGTAAGACTATTTTAGGTAGTCACGCAGATACGATCGCAACTTCACCGATGTCTGTTAGGATGGAAAAGGATAAGGAATTATCCTCTCCCCAAATAGACATGTTTCCTTTAGCGGGAAGTATGAGCCGTTTGAGTCTAGCGTCTTCTACTCCCTTGTGCGTTGCTTCGGTAGGTATGTTAGAAACTCATAACCGCCCTGTGGATCTTTCCTTGGGAAAGGAGATCCGTCCTCCTTATTTCTCTGGAGAGGATAAGGATAGGAATAAGGACGCGGTTTTGACTTTCTTAGAGAAATGGAAAGATGTCCATGAACTCAAACATACCCCGGATCATGTGAGAGTAGTAGAAGCCAGTTTGTCGCTAGGACCGAAAGCTTATACATGGTGGATGAGTCTCTCTGAGACTCACAAGAAACCCACCACTTGGAATGAATTTTCCCATCTTTTCAAGAAAGAGTTTCTCCCCGAGAATGAGGAGGAACGCAATTGGGAAGCTTGGGATAAAATTCAGCAGAAGGGTAGACCGCTATTGGTGTATATTTCAGAATACAGAGATGTAATTCTGAAGTTAAAGAACTTAGATGACTTCCATCGACTTCGCGGTTTTGTCAGAGGACTTAACCAGCGAATTCGTAATGAAGTTAAGAGGCATGCGCCTAAATCCCTTGAAGAGGCGATTAAGGTCGCACAGATTTATGAGGACAATTCACGCTTGGATGTCACGCAGGAAAGCAGTTATTCCCAGAAGAATAACTTTAAGCGTAAGGGTAAAGGGACTAGATCTAGTGAAAGGGTGTCTAAGAAACCTCGTGTTTTTAGACACATCCTTTCTCCAGAAGATCATGATAAAGCGCAAAAAGAAAACTTGTGCTTTAAATGTCTTAAGCCTGGACATCGAAGCCGTGCCTGTCCAGTCGGAAGAGAAAGTAAGGGAAAGGGTAAGCAGCAAATCCATCTGATTCAATCTTTGAACTTGGATGCAAATTCAAGTGCAAAGAAGGTTCAGATTATGCACTGCGACAGTACCCATTCATGTCAAATCTCCAAAAACATGTGGCAACCTCAAGAGTTTGGTCCACATGATTTGGTCAAGTTGCATGGATCAGTAAAAGGTCACACCATCCGGATAATGGTGGATGACTCTGCTACGCATAATTTTATCAATTATGCGTTAGTAAAAAAACTAGCTCTTCCTCAGGAACCATCGCCTCATAAATACATTGTCTCCATGATGCACGGTCAAGACACCCGTGTTTGGGACACAATGATTTGTAATTTGGAACTAGAAATCCAAGGATTTAAAGACACCTTGGACTTCCAAATAATGAATATGGATCGGGTAGATCTCGTTTTAGGGAGAGAGTGGCTATGGAGTCTAGGTCCTTCATTGACCAGGTGTTATTTTACAAATACTTTGGAATTCCAGCGTGACGGAATTGTGTACAAGATCAAGGGTGAGCATGATGTTCCAAGTATCCCTTTGATATCATACACTGAACTACAGAAACTTGTAAATAATGAAGCCAGGACCCAAGCTTTTCTTGTCCTTGGCACAGATGTAACAGATTCTGATAATATAAATCAAGTTTCTTATGTCTCGTCCTTTATTCCTCGAGAAGTTTATGTTAAATTTAACAATTTAATGAAGGAATTTAAAGATGTGTTCCCTAAGGAACTCCCCTACGGCTTGCCACCCTCTCGTGGAAACATCGATCACAGCATAGATCTGTTTCCGGGTACCAAGCCAAAATCTCAAAACCCATACCGCCTCCCCTATGTCCAAAATCAAGAGGTGGAAAATCAAATCCAAGAGTATTTGGATAAAGGATTTATCCGCCCAAGCCAGTCTCCATGGGCAGCACCCATCCTTCTAGTGAAAAAGAAAGATGGAACTATGAGACTGTGTGTAGATTATAGGGCGTTAAACAATCTTACGATAAAGAACAAGTATCCCATGCCACTAGTCGAAGATCTTTTCGATAGTTTAAAGGGGGCTACAGTCTTTTCTAAGATTGATTTACGCCAAGGTTATCATCAGATCAGGATCAAAGATGATGATATTCCTAAAACAGCCTTTCGAACAAAGTTTGGCCACTACGAGTTTTTAGTGATGCCGTTCGGGTTGACAAACGCACCCGCAACATTTATGACTTTGATGAATCAAGTGCTTAAGCCGTATTTGGGAAAATTTGTTGTAGATTTTCTTGATGATATTCTGATCTACAGTAAAGATCATGAAAGTCACTTAGAGCACTTGAAAAAAGTTTTTCAACTTCTTCGCGATAATAAACTTTACGGTAAAGAGTCAAAATGTGAATTCTTTACCCCAGAAGTAAAGTATTTAGGTCATATTATTTCCGCGGAAGGAATCAAAGTTGACCCTGAAAAGGTCCAAGTGATTCTTGAATGGCCTGAGCCCAAGACGGTTCGAGAACTACAAAGTTTTCTCGGATTGGCCGGATATTATCGGAAGTTTGTGGCTGGATATGCCAAGATTGCAGTACCTTTGACGGATCAACTCAAAGGGAAGCATCAAAAGTTAAATTGGAAAGAAGAGCAAGCAAAGAGTTTTCAAGAACTTAAACTTGCTTTAGCATCGGCCCCGGTTCTACAGATCATAGATCCGAACAAGCCTTTCCAATTAGAGACAGATGCAAGTTCATCTGCAGTAGGAGCAGTACTAAGCCAAGATGGTCGACCAATAGCTTTCGAGAGTAGAAAGCTAAGTCCTGCTCAGCAAAACTACTCTACCTATGAGCGAGAGATGTTCGCTATTATAAATGCTCTAAAGAAATGGCGCCATTATCTATATGGATCAAAGCTGACCATAGTTTTTGATCAAGAGAGCATAAAGTGGTTTGCAAACCAACCTGATCTTAGAGGTAGAAAAGCAAGATGGGCCGAACAGTTACAAGAGTTCGATTATGAGCTCAGGTACAGAAAAGGAAAGTTCAATGCAGTGGCAGACGCCCTAAGTCGGATGCCTATGTTGAACAATCTAAGTTTTGTACAAATTCAAAGTGAATTTATTTCAACTTTGAAAGGAAGCTGCAAAGAGGATCCAAGCTTCAGTCAAGCATGGAAAGCAGCTGAACAAGATAAACAAACTGAAGCAAGTACTTCTGAGAGAAAGTTTAAACACTATTCTCTCCAAGATGAATATTTGCTTTATAAAGGTAAGGTTTGTGTCCCAAGTAGAATGGACATACGAAATCAAGTACTTTTCGAATGCCATGATGCTCCAAGTGCAGGACATCCTGGTATTAACCGAACCTATGAGTTAGTGAAAAGACATTTTTATTGGCCTAGTTTGCATCGTGATGTGCAAAACTATGTGTCTAAGTGCCATAAATGTCAAGTCAATAAGTTTGAACGACTTAAAGTTGGAGGATTGCTGCATCCTTTGGAAATTCCCAAAGGAAAGTGGGAAAGTATTTCCATGGATTTCATTTCTGGATTACCCCGCACTCAGAAGGGCTTTGATTCAGTCTGGGTTGTAGTTGATCGATTGACTAAACTTGCTCAGTTTATACCAGTCAAGACTACTTATAAGACTCCAGAACTTGCAAAAATATTTGTAAATCAACTTTATAGACTCTATGGTCTTCCAGTAGACATAGTTTCTGATAGAGATGCTCGATTTACAAGTCATTTTTGGCGAGCAGTCTTTAGTAGACTTGAAACTAAACTAAGTTTAAGTACAGCTGAACATCCCCAGACGGATGGACAGACAGAGAAAGTCAATCAGATTTTGGAAGACATACTTAGAGCTTATGTTACTTCCAAACAGACTGATTGGGAAGATTATCTTCCTTTAGCTGAATTTGCCTATAATAGTGCCAAGAATACATCAACTGAATTTAGCCCATTCATGTTAATGTATGGTTTCCAGCCTAGGTCTCCTTATGCAGTGGGACTTCATAATGAACGAGTTCAAGCAGCTCAAGAGTTTCTTCAAGACATGAACTTTAAGCTCAAGTTAGCTAAAGAAAACTTAAAGAAAGCTCAAGATCGTGCAAAAGCTTATGCCGATCCAAAGCGAAGAGATGTTACTTTTCAGGTTGGCGATCAAGTTTATCTTCGTATTCCTGAAAGATCGGAAAAGTTCAAGACTGGTCAATGCGCCAAGTTGTCGCCTAGATATTGCGGTCCTTTTCCAATCACCAAGAAAGTTGGTTTGTGGGCTTATGAATTACAACTTCCAGATGATAGTTGGATTCATCCAGTGTTCCATGTTAGCCGACTTAGGAAGAGTCTAACAGATTCAGATAATCTAGTTGGACATCAGGTCATACTTCCTATTCCAGTAAATGAAACAGTTCCTCATGAACCTGAAAGGATACTTCGCACCCGAGATAAACGTACAAGAAGCCACTTGTATGAAGAGTGCTTAGTAAAATGGAAGGATGGAACTGAAGAAAATTCAACATGGGAAAAAGTTTCCACAATCCAACGACGTTTTCCAGCTTTCAAGTTTTAAGTTGGTCCCAAATAAAGAAGGTTTTTCTACTTTCAAGTTTTTAGTAGATAAACCGATCATGTTCTTCAAGATCTAGAATATGATAAGGTTTTTTACTTTCAAGATCTAAGTAAATAACCTGTTTGAATGAATGCATGTTCTTCAAGTTTTAGAACATGAGGCTCGGGGGTTGCCTACAGTATATATAGCTCTAATTTTCGCGGACGAAAATATTTTCCAAGGGGGGAAGAATGTAATAAAGTAAGTCTATGATCCAAGGGTCTGGCCGGTTCAGACAGATCTGAATTCGGACACCGTTTGGTCATCAGTGTGTATGACCAAAGATCTCGAGTTTAGACTTACTAGGAGGTCTTGTGCTCTTGTGAACAAGTGAACCACTTAGCTTAGTGGTTAAGTCTCAAGGATGTGAAGGACGAGGTCTTGGGTTCAATCCCCATGGGATACATGGGAAGAGTATTTTGCCCAAAGAGCTCTAGAACCTTCTAGAAGCATCCATTGGACACTTGGCGCACATGCAGTTACATGGCTGACACTTGGATGATTAGCATTCACCTGCCCAAGAAGGTAGTCCCCTTGAGAGAGCTATATATAGAGGCATTTGGTTGGGAGGAGAGTCATTCATTCATGAGCAATTACTGTCGCTACGCTGTTGCAGTGCTCTAAGTTGTAAGGCCCCCATTATGAGGAAAAGCCATTATGAGATCTTAGGCATTTGTGGAACCCTAAAAACCAAGTTAGATGAGGTCTATGTGTGACGGTTGATGGTAATATATGATCTTTGTGAGCGTAACCGTTAGGTTAGGTAGGGCATAAACTTCCAAGCCATTAGGTTTTCATTCAAGGTAGAAATAAAGGAATTGTGGTGCCATGTAGTTTTCTCTTATAACCTTAATGGAGCGAGTGCAGAGGGGGGACTTGCCCCCTTCTACGGGGTTCGAGGGGCCTATCCCCTTGACCCATAGGGCCAACACAATAGGACTTATACTCATGGAGATATTGATGGATTGCATATTTTTTTGACTATTTTGTATCTCCTGACTACATTTATCTATATAAAATCCCCTTGTAAAAGCTATATAAGCATGGCCCGAGTTGAGCTTTATATAGCATTGCACACTAGTAAGCCCTTCATCTAGAGTCTGTTTAGATTGCCATCTAAGCACCACGTTGGGAGTGCATGGGTGCACAACACCATCATTATAGTTGCATTACTCTTGGCAGTTTGAGAATTTGAGTTCTCTATCTCTCAGTTTGTGTCTATCTTTGTCTGCGTTTTTCTCTCAACTTTGTCTACTAGTCTATTCCATTGTGTTGTTATTTTCTTACATGGTATCAGAGCTCAAGTGGCTCTGAGTGGCGTAGAAGCTAAAATGTAGAGGTTGTAGAGGTTTCAACGACCAAAGAGAGAAGATGTCAACTGGTGCATCCTCTCTACAATTGGGAATCAAGGTGGTTCATCAACAGAAGTAGGATGTGGAGCAAAGGCTGGAGCAACAATGATGTTGGTCATCCCAACATTCCGGATACAACCACTAGCCTTCATAAAAGGTAAACTTGATTGTATAAACTACACCTTGTGGAAGTTGAAAATCACTCTATCCTTGATTCATGTGAGCTTTTGGAGAATGTTCTTGCTATTGATCATGAGCCCCAAGAAACATCTGATCCAAATACCTAGTCAAAGGATTCCTCCTGATGTTGATCTTATATGTGCTTGGAAATGTAGAGACGTAGATGCACTCTATGCTTTAGTTACAAGTACTACTGATAGTGTTCAAACTCTCATTCATCATACTACCAAGACATGCGAAGCATGAAACATATTAAGAAAGCAATATGAAACTCGTAATCAGATAGGGATTTGGAATTAGAAGTACCAACTAGCAATAGAAAGGTTTGCTGATGCGGAGACTGCATAGGTGTTTATCACTCACATAAAGAATCTATGAGAATCTATCCGCCAAAGTTTGATGGTTTGGTAACTACTCTCAACACTCAAATCAGACATCAACCACTAACTTTTCAAAAATTCAATGTCTTACTGACAGAGGAGGAGCTGCGGCTCAAGGCAAGGATTGGTGGCAACAAAGGAGACAAAAAGAAGAATGATAAAAAGGAGTTCAAGGGAGAGTGTTTCCACTACAAGAAGAAAGGACATAGAAACTAAGAATGTCACATCAAGAAGGTAGAAGAGAAGAATGGATCTTCAAAAGGTGGCAGGGGCAAGGAGTCTGTCAACACTGCACAAACAGAGCTTGATTTATTTGTTATGATAGAAGAGGTATGCTCCTCAGCTAAAGATTCAATAATAAATGACTCGTGGGTGTTGGATAGTGGTGCCTCTTATCACCTGATGAGTAGACAAGACCTTTACAATTTCTTACTTCCTCTAAAGGAACCCATCATAGTAAAGTAGGCAATAATGCATCATGTCCTGCATAGGGCAAAGGTATGATTTCTTTCATTAATTCCAATGGGAATGTCATAGAGCTTTCAAATGTGTTGTATGTTCCACAAATCAAATGAAATCTACTTTGAGTAGCTTCTATAATTGATCAAGGTCATCAAGTATCTTTCAGTAAGAGGAGCTAAGATTATGGATAGTAAAAACAATGTTGTTGGGAATTGCATAAGGAGCAACAACTTGTATGAGTTGTCTTCTCTTACAACCACTACAGGTGGGAGCACAAGTAAGCTATGGCATGAGAGATTCGGGCACATGAGATACCATGTACTGGAGGAGATGCATCATAGGGGTATGGTTGCACACCTACCATCGATTGTGGAAATGAAGGAAACATGTGAAGCTTGCATGATAGGCAAACAATAAAGGAAGGCATTTCTACAAGAAAGCAAGAACACAGCAAGCTATCCTCTAGAGTTGGTGCATGCTCACTTCTTTGGAAAAATGCTTACATAGGCCTTGGGCGGATCTTCCTACTTCATGTTACTTGTTGATGACTATAGTAGAAAGATGTGGGTGTATTGCGATAAGACTCAAGCTTTCAATAAGTTTAAAGAATGGCTTGAGCTTGTTGAAATTGAAACAGGAAAGAAGATGATGAAATTCAGGACAAATAGTGGTGTTGAGTTCACATCAACATATTTTGAAGATTTCTGTAAGAGTAAAGAAATCAAGCATCAATTCATAGTAGCACATAGCCCTCAATAGAATGGTGTTTAAAAGTATCATAATCGAACCACCATCGAGATGGCAAGGTGCATGCTGAAGTTGTTGGAGACAATGTTTATAATTTGTAATAACGTATTTTCTTTAGTATTATCTCCCGTTGGGCGCCTTGGCTTTATTCCTTGTCTTTGAAGTAGGGATGTGGGTTCAATCCCCGATTGCAATAGCACACATGTTCTATTTAAAAAGGCAATCCGTAGAAAGCACGAAGGGCGACGCCTTTTTTGCGATGGATGTTCTTAGGAGTTTTCATGTTAACGATCATTATTGATCGTAACTTTTTGAATAGCTTTTGAAAACGATTGCTTACTTTTCTTACGCTTTTCAAGGGTGCTCAATGCAAGGATCATACTATATAATAAGATAGGCCTTTGTTCATTGTTATATCATCACTCAAGGATCATCTCAAGGAGCTTAAGTGCTCAATGCAAGGAGGAGGTCTTCTTGAAGAGAGATTGTTCACACACTCTTGAGGAGGTGATCAACTAGAAGGTGCTCCATTTTGGAGGAGGAGTTCTCACACTCTTGAAGGAATTGTGGTCTACATCTTGGTGATTATTTGGAGGAGATTCTGCCACCTTATCATCAACATTTATTATTGACTTACTGTGAGTAGCAAGTCTATTTCCGTTCCTACTTGTTAGGTCACTCATTTCTGATTTAGGTTGATTAGAATTTGGGTTTGATGTACAATAGTTCTAAATTTTCCTTATTCTCCATAATCTCGCACACACACAAACACTCTTTATATCTCTTAGGCACACAATCTTTTGTATCTAGTTCCTATTTCTGCCTAGATATAGATATTGTCAGTTTGTATCATATACACACATTGTAATTTAACATTCATATATAAGTTAGTGTAGGTGAGCCTCATAGCTTATCGTTACACTTGAAATCTCATCTATTCTCTCTCTATCTCTCACTCATCTATTTTTTAGTCTTAAGGTATGTATGTTAAGGTTCATCTATTAGAAGATCGTGTAAACCTATGAATTTATTATTATTAGGGCCCATACCACTTCCAAAATATGGTATTCAGACTTAGAATATCAACATTTGGTAGCAGAGCATAGTTGACATACACCCTTAACAAGATGAATGACTATAGGCTTGAGAATGAAGACAAGCTTGAGGGCATGTCTAATTATCCAATGTGGAGTTTTATGATGATGAATCTATTAGTAACAAAGGACTTATGGAATATTGTCAATGGCACTTATCCAAGGCCAAGACAAGTCGGAGAAGAGGCTACTTCATCTTCTAAAAGACCTCCTATTCTTGTTTTTGCTCAACAGGAGGTTAGTGAAGAAGAAGAAACTATTTCATCATTAGGAGTCCATACTACTACCAGATTACTTCCTATAGAAGAGTAATCCAGATGGGATTCAAGGGATGCACTAGCACTTTCACATATTGCTATGGAAGTCTACAGGCATATTATACCCCAGATCAGGTCTTGCAGAACCTCTCGCCAAGCTTGGATGGAGTTAGAGAATCTCTATCAGAGCAGAAACCTTGCTAGGAAAGTTAATCTAAGGAGACAATCAGCCAACACAAGGATGAAAGTTGGTGTTGAAGCTCAAGGTCAAGGACAAAGCATGGAAGCGCATCAAAGAAGTGGACACACAAGAAGAAGGAGCAAGTAGGGAGCTCCAAGATTCACATGTCAAATTTTCAGAAGAAATCCCTAAAAAAATAGTGATTTTTATCACAAAAAATCATTTTAAATACCATTTTCTATTTTTACAGCTCCATTTTGTTCAAGCCAAGGAGTCCTTGAGCTTGAGGAGTATTAGATGTATCATACTACCAATTTTCATCATTTTTAGATTCCGTTTGAGCCCCCAAATAAGCCCTAGAACCTAATTTTTAACTAGGCCGGACACTAGGTCTATACAGGGCCAAAACCACTCAAAAACTATAAAAAGGGCTAGAGAGCTCATTTTTGAGGTTGGCTTGTTGTAGATTTCAGCTTTGTAAGAGAGTTCTTTTGTAATTCAAGTTCTTCCATTGTTCCACTATTTGCTCTTACCTTGTGCGCGTGTGTGTGTATGTGTGTGCATGTTTGTATGCTTTCACTCATGCACTTGTGCACTTCACTTGCTCTTGGTCTTCATACCGGTCCTCACGTCTCCACGGATTGACATTTATGAGGTGAAGCTCCTCACGTTGGTACTTGCCATTGTGCTAGAGTGACACCAAATTTGGTGCCGTTGCCGGGGAGAGAGCTTGGAGGACGAGCGTGTGACAGTAAGACGTAGAGTAGCGACGTTGGAAGGTAAAAAAAAAAATCATCATTTTCAGTTCAGTCTCTGAGTTTTTCTTCTTCTTCATCTTCATCTTCATCATCATCTCTTCCCACCTTCTTCCTCTCTGATTTTTCTCATTTTCGAGTGTACATTCGCCTCATTTTTCACTTGCGACTATGAGGAACAAGCGTAGAGGGTGTTCAAAGCTAAAACACTGAAGAAATCACCTTGAAATCCACTTAAAACATCCAAAATCTGAGTGACTATATCGCGGCGTGACAAGACCTGCGTTTGGTATCACGGCGGTGATATCGTGTGTTTGGAAGGTGATATTGCATCTACAGGCTGATAGGAGTGACAAGGAGAACATAAGGTACACATATCTGCAAAAATTTTTGAATTTGGGCTTGAAAATCTCCAAGTATCGTGTTCGGTTGAGTTCTGGTATCGCGATATCAGAATTCCCGAGTATCGCGATACTTGTCGAGGTATCGTATCGTGCACGCCCACTTGAGGTATCGTGATACCATTTTGGTATCGTATCGTCAAGTGTTGGTATCGCGATCGCAGTCGCCTCGGTGGTATCATATCGCGATGGTCACAGTATCATATCGTTGACCAAGTGGTATCGTATCGCCTGAGATCTTGGTATCGTATCGTGCAAAAATGTGGTATCGTATCGTCCACAGAATCAAGATCGTATCGTGAGATTTCCAGTATCATATCGTGTAAATTTTTGGTATCGTATCGTGCACCTTGTGGTATCGTATCGCGAAACACAAGCGGTATCGTATCGTCTATAGATTGGTATCGTATCGTCCCTTAGACTGGTATCATATCGTGAGCAATCTGGTATCATATCGCGCGATATCCAGTATCGTATCGTGTAGTGTTCAGGTATCGTATCGTAAACTAACTTGGTATCGTATCGTGGACTTGGTGGTATCATCTAGTGAGTGGTATCGTATCGTCTAAGGTGGTATCGTCCATAGTGGTATCGCGTGGAAAATTTGGTATCGTATCGCCTGTCCTTAGGTACTCCCTGAGAGATCCTGTTTCCCTGTTTTAACCCCCTGAACCCTGAACTGGCATAACTTTCTCATACAAAATCTGTTCGGAGTGATCTTTGGTTCGT
This sequence comes from Ceratopteris richardii, assembly GCA_020310875.1. Lineage (NCBI taxonomy): Eukaryota > Viridiplantae > Streptophyta > Polypodiopsida > Polypodiales > Pteridaceae > Ceratopteris > Ceratopteris richardii. Next base: position 70,697,575 of record CM035429.1, on the reverse strand, counting down.
TGGAAAGCTCGTGGGGAGTACAACAAAAACATCAACTGGTTACGGTAAAATTAATACCAGGATTATTAGATAGGTTATTTTTAAGTTGACCCTCAGGTTGGACTAGGAAGCAAGGGGTTCCACAAGATTTTGAGCAATTCAAAGGACAATTGTGGACTTGCAGACAAGGCTTAGGGACCTAAGATCAAGTAAAAACTTAGGAAGATAGAGTACCAAATCACTTGAAACTAAGGTCAACTGTACAACCAAGCTAGGGACTCACAACTCAGGGGTTAACACTACGTGCTGAGTTCATAGACAGTCAAAAATGTCACTCAACTGGGAGAGACTCGTGGCTTCTGAAGACATGCATAGTTCCGTACCTAGGGAAGGCCTTATGTCTACAATGGATATAGGAAGTCTCTTCAATACATATCCACCAACTTGCAAGGAATGCCCATCTACCTTGATGGCCTAAACAGGTCAGTAGCAAGAATGAGAAACACTACTGAATTAGAAATAGTTCCAAGACCAGCTGTCAAATACGAAGACGGAGTCTACATGGACAAGATGGGCCAGATCTATGTAATAATTGAAAAGTCGGATCAGATTAATGAAAGAGGAGAATTAGCTCGAGATCATGCAACTACCTCACAAAACCCATTCGAGACCCAACAAAGAAAAGAAAATGTGATGTTAGGACAAATGAGCCAAGGTAGTATGCCCGATAGACCACATGAACAATTCACCATGCCAAGAATCAACCCCCACAGCCACACTAGTCAGAGAATGGGAAATATGAATAGACCTACCTTTAGGACAGAGCCGCCCCAAGGTGTCCCCATCATAATGCAATTTCCGGAGCCAGACAAAAGAGTGAGACCAATCCAATTGGCCAAATGTATGCGAAATCGTTACGATGGCACAGGAGAGCCCTATGACCACATAGCAGAATTCAAGCAAGTGTTACGAGCGGAGCAAGTGGATGACTTTTTCATGCAATATGAATCCTTTGGGCTAACTCTCATGGGAATAGCCTTAGCATGGTTTCAATCCTTGGATCCAAATTCCTTTGGAAATATCGAACAATTCTTCCAAGAATTTATTTTGGAATTCATTAAGCGAGGGATCAAGCACAATTCGTCATCCTTACTATATAGTTTCAAACAAGCTCCTAATGAGACGGTAAAAAACGCAGCACGAAGATTTAATCAGTACATAACTCGATGCCCTGTGACAGAGAGACCTTCTCAGCAGAAAATGATATCCCTATTTTTAGAAGGTCTAACCAATGGAACATTGAGAATGTTAGTATACGTAAAACAAGTGCAAACTCTAAGCGAGTGTCTTCAAGAATGTATAGATTTGGAAGACAACTTAGCTGAGGATCTCAAAATCACACAAGATCTTACCAAATCAGAGGATACAAGGAGCAATGAAACTTCTAGTTCGAGCTATGTGGAGGAAATGGCAGAGTTAGTGGCCAAAAAATTAGGGGTACAAGGACAATGGAACTACCAGATTGCTTCCTTGAGATTGTTAATGTTAGGAAGTTGCACACTTTGCGGTCGCGATCATCCATCTCATGTCTGCACCAGAGAAGGATTAGGGTTATCACAACCTTACCCTTACGATAGAACATCAACTCAAGATCCTAACATGTGCTCTTATACTGAGCAAAAGTATACCAATTACAACACCGAAAACTATCCAATGAATAGACAACCAAGACTGTTTGTACCACCCCAATGTAGACCATACGGATACCCTCCTAGAGAACAAGGCAGAGAAGTTCCTAGTTATATTCCTTGTCCAGGACCACGAGGAGCGACTAGACCCTATGAACATGGCAGACATGGCCAACCTCAACCTATACCAGGACAACAACCATCCCACCCACCACAAGAGTTGCCACATTTCACAGGCCCATGGGAATTCGAATCTCTCCAGATCAGAGCTCCCACAATATTGGTAAGAAACGAAGACTCGGTGGTTCCAAGAAACACTGACATCGTGAAGAACACTAAGGTTCAGTGTCATCTCACTGTAGAGGAGCTGCTCAAAGCAAAACCTAAGCTATGGAATCATGTGAAGGATCAGGTTCCAGAACTTGCTTCCAATATGCCCAACGCAGACTCTAAGCAGAAAGTTCTAGAGATACCTCTAGAAAAAATAGGGGACATGAGCGAAGGTGAGGAAGGCAATACTTATCTTCCGATCACCTACCAAGGTTACACAACCAAAGCGATCATAGATTCTGGTGCTGGTGTTGCTATTGCAACCACTTCCTTGTGGAAGCAATGGGGTAAACCTGCATTAAGACCAACTAAAATGATGCTTCAGATGGCTGATGGCCATGTTGAAAGACCTCTAGGATTGCTAGAAGGGATAACTCTAACCACGTGTGGTGTAGAGTTTGAGCACACCTTTTCTATATGTGACTTTGGTAAAACTACTACCTGTGAAATGATCCTAGGAAGACCCTTCCTACGACAATTGCAAGTTGTACAGGATTGGGGAACCAACTCCTTATACTTGCAACGCTTAGGGGTCACAACCAAGGTCAATTTGAAGGATTACACCTTCAGAGATGTACCACCCCTACAGTGGAATTCTATCCACAAGGAGCAAGAGGATTCTATCTTTGTGCATTCTAAAAGTTCATCTAAGACATCCTGGATTTACAAAGATACTCATTTGTGGATGTGCAAGGTCGCAAAGAAAGAGGAGAAATGCCTAAAAGCGAGAGAAAAAGGAACTTTTCAAGGAGATAGACCGATTAGAGACCCAGCCTATACACCGATGATCTTCCCAGATGAGGAATTTAAGCCTCATGGTTGGGCAGAAATCTTAGCCACCATGGACATTGCTGTCAATGAAGAACAATGGACACCTCATTGTGATGAGGAGGGTTATGATATTTCAGTGTTCATGTGTCAACCCTTGCTAGAAGAATGTGACCCTAGTGACTTCATAGAAAAAGAAGAGAACGATGACGATCTAGAGTCCCTTGTGATGGATAGTTGTTTTGACTCAGAAAAGCACTATCTAGAAGACATAGGAGTATTTACCCAAAAGGAAGAAGAACCTCTCACAAGCATTAAAACTGTCAATTCAAAGGATGGAAGTCAAGGAGGTCATAAGAAAAAGAAAAGACAAGGAGTGAACCAAGAAGAGAAGGAATCATTGTTTGAAGTTCCAGAGAATTTCAAGAAATACGAAGTTGAGGACCGAAAAATTTTGGTACGAATGCCTAAGAGAGAGGCCACCACAATAGGAGAAGCATATGATAACAAAGAAAAGACCAAAAAAATCCTAGTCTCCATTGAAGAGAACGAAGAGAGATGTACATACATAGGAGATGACCTAAGTAAAGACGAGGAAGCAGAGTTAGTACCTTTGTTAAGGGAATATAGGGATGTGTTTGCATGGCACTATAGAGACTTGAAGGGAGTAGATCCAAAAATTTGTTCTCATACGATCCCCATGATAGCAGATGCCAAGCCTACCAAACATAAGCCCTACACATATAATGACACTTACGCAGCCAAAATAAAAGAAGAAATTGTCAATGATCGATTGATTGAAGTTGGATTCATTTATGAGATTGAGCATACTGAATGGGTGTCCCCCATTGTAGTGGTGCCCAAAAAGAATGGAAAGTTACATGTGTGTATTAACCTTAAAAAAGTTAATGCCGCTACGATAAGAGATAGTTATCCGCTTCCAATCACTGAACATTTATTAGAGCGTGTTGCAGGCAAGGAAGTTTATAGCTTCCTTGATGGATTTTCAGGTTACAATCAAGTAGCCATTGCCCCAGAAGATCAACACAAAACGGCTTTTGCCACAGAATGGAGAATCTTTGCATTTCGGGTGATGCCATTTGGGCTCACCAATGCACCTGCAACCTTTCAACGGCTCATGTGTCATGTCTTCAAAGAGTTCTTGCGAAAAAGCTTAGAAGTATATGTGGACGATTTATGTGCTCATTCCCAAGAAAGAAGATGTCACATTCCTGAGCTCAGACTAATCTTCAACAAGTGTAGACAATACCGAGTGTGTCTGAACCCAGAAAAGTGTGTGTTCATGGTACGTCAAGGTAAAATCCTAGGTCATATTGTTTCTAAGAATGGAATATCAATAGATGAGGACAAAGTAAAAGCCATCGCGGAGCTACCGAGGCCAAGGAATGTTAAAGAGGTACAAGCCTTCATGGGCCATTGTGGATATTACCGTAGGTTTATTCACATGTATGCAATTATAGCTAAGCCTCTTTATGCCTTGTTGACAAAATTTGAGTGGAACGATGAATGCGAGAAATCCTTCAATGAGCTGAAGAGACGCTTGTGCACAGCACCAATACTGACCACTCCTGATTGGAATAAGCCATTCCATGTACATGTGGATGCTTCCAATTATGCAATAGGATGTGTGCTGTCACAACCCACAGGTGAAGGAAACCTAGATTTGCCAATAGCATATGCTAGTAGGCAATTGAACACTGCTGAACGAAACTACACCACAACTGAAAGAGAAGGGTTAGGCATGGTATATGCTGTAAAGAAGCTTAGACACTATCTATTGGCAAACAAGTTCAAATTTTTCACTGATCATCAAGCTTTATTATACTTGGTCAATAAACCTTGCAATACAGGACGCTTAGTAAGATGGTTCCTCCTAATGGAATATGACTTTGAAGTGGTTGTTAGGCAAGGTAAGACCCACCTCAGAGCGGATCACCTTTCTCGCATCACTTCTGGAGAGCCACCGCAAGGAGTGTCTGATGAATTGCCCGATGCTTATCTGTTCAATCTAGAAGTTTTTCCTAAGTGGGCAAATAAGTTGGTACCAGTCCTAACCTTTGGACCCGTAAATAAGAAGGTGAAGACGAACAAGGATGAAATTGTGCGGTCACAAAGCTATCAAATATTGGCAGGAAGCATGTATAAACAAGATACAGAAGGTGTTCTAGCTTGTTGTGTCGAGGACGATGAACATAGTAGTTGGTTGCAACAAGCCCATGAAGGATTTCTAGGGCATCACTATTCTAAACAACGAACATTGCAAAATCTAAAACGTTTAGGAGTGTATTGGCCTAGTATAGACAAAGAAATTCATGAGTGGATCAAGAATTGTCCAATGTGCCAAAAGAGACCCCCGGTGGAGCATGCGACTCTTTATCACATATCATTAATTCCAGATTGGAGTGCTCCATTGGTAGAATTTATGAGATCAGGAACATTACCTAGCGAGGCTAGTCTAGCAAGAAGACGAAGCATGGAGCAAGAGGCTAAAGACTATGCCTTAGTAGGCGATAACCTATACCGAAGAGGCAAAGATGGTTACTTAAGACTGTGCATTCACGAATCAGATTATTTGAAAGTCTTAGAAACTGCACACAGCAGTGTTGCAGGTGGACACTTTGGGCCTGATAGAGTAATCAAGACCATTCTATTCTCAGGACTTTGGTGGCCCACTCTTCATATGGATGCACATACCTATGTGAAGAAATGTGACACATGCCAACGTGCACAATATCCGATTAGAAAAGATGAGATGCCTTTGCGGCCAATGATAGGAGGCCATGCATTCTCAAAGTGGGGTATCGACTTTGTAGGACCTATTAACCCCCCAGCTAGAAACTCCCATGCAGAGTACATTATTGTAGTCACAGATTATCTCACAAAGTGGGTAGAAGTCAAAGCCACAACAAAGAATGATGCTCAAACAACGGCTAAGTTCTTATTTGAAAACGTGTTCACCAGATATGGGTTACCAATAGAGTTAGTAAGTGATAGAGGCACACACTTCTTGAATGAAGTCATTGAAAATATTCTCCAAGAATTCTTAGTGATACATAAGAAGTCTGCACCCTATCATCCACAGGCTAATGGACAAGCTGAGAGCACAAACAAGATCCTATGTAATGTACTGACCAAACTTGTAAATAATAAACGCTCTGATTGGGACAAACAACTTCATCATGTTGTTTGGGCTTACCGAGTTGCCTATAAAATGGTACTCAATGCCACCCCATTTCAGATGGTCTTTGGACAAAATGTTGTGCTACCTTTGGACGTCCTAATCCCAACTTTAAAAGTAGCACAAGAGCATGAGTGGAATGGACATGAGTTATCCTCTAGGATCTTTGATCTAGAATGCTTAGGTGAGACAAGGCTACGAGCGGCTGCAGGCATCTATGCTGCAAAGAAAAGGCAAAAGGCATACTTCGATGCACACATCAAAGATAAAGGATTGAAAGAGGGAGACCTAGTGTTGGTTTACACATTAAAACAACATGCCCGTAAATTGGAAAAAAGAGGATATGGACCCATGATCATCAATAGAATTTCCACTAGCGGTGCAGTTCAATTGGCCACACTAGAAGGTGATATCTTGCCCAACTATATCAGTGGTTGTTGAGTCAAGCTATATCAAGAACCTCTTACAGAGGATATGCTACAGAGACTCAACACTGCTAAGAAGCGAAAAGAAGAAGAGCTAAGGATTAGAGAAGAAGCACAGGCTGAGGCTAGAGAACGCATTCGAAGAAATAAGTTAAGACGCCTAGGCTTAGATGTCAATCTTGCCGCACCAAGATACCATATGGCTATGTGTCACATATCAAGTGCAATTGCTTCTCGAATAATTGATCGACGTCCATTTGTGACCATAACGATAGGACAAGGGAAGAATGCAAGGAATGTGAGAGCATTAATTGACTCAGGTGCAACAACTAGTGCAGTTAGACTTTCGTACTGCCAAGACCTGCAATTGGACATCAAGTCCTTAGAAGCCTATCTCATAGGTTTGGGAGGTGTATAAACCCCTTGTTTGGGCGAGGTGACACTTCCCATCTACCTTCAAGATGTTCCAATAAAAGTCAAAGTGCTAGTGTGTCACGATGTACAGAGCCACTTGTCTTGGGTCAAGATTGGATTTATGACCATGCAGTCAACTTGAACCTAAGAAGTCAACTTCTTCAAGTTTGGGCACATGAACAATGTATTACATTAGAATTAGACAACTGCATGCTCACAAATCCAGAGGTCACTCATTCTCCTTGTTCTTCCGACACTAATCTTCACAAAGAAAATGTTGTGTGTGTCAATGACCCTACGAAGCAAAAGGACTCAATCATGGCAGCACGAGCTCGACGGCCAACAAACATCCCTTCTTCTTCACAAACGAATACAAGCATCATTCGACTAAAGAGGCAAGCAAAAAGGACATCTACTATATCAAGTAGACAAACGAAATTCAAGACGAAACAAGCCCAGGGCATGAAGCAGATTTGGGTACGAAAAGGAGAACAACCACCAGCCTTGCCACAACCCTTCCCAGTCAGGCAAGTCAACCATGCTAAAAGAAGCACCAAGGAACGAGGACCAGCTCAATCCTATGGTCTTCAACAAATTTGGGTACCAAAGCAATCGAGGAAGGCCGACCATAATAACGTACAAATTTGGGTGCCAAAGAAGTTAGTTGCAGCTCAAAAAGGGCGATTACAAATGTGGGTACCCAGGACAATCTTACATGCACAAACACCATAAATCTCCCTCACAAGCAAAGCTTCCACAAAGACGCCAAGGAGAAGCAAGGGTTACCGCCAAGCACAAAGAACCAAAACAGATCAACCCACCTCTTTGACAATCATAAAAAGGCAACCAAAAAGGGTATGGGTTTGGAAGCCAAAAGTATTAGCAGCTTCCACAAAATTAAAGAGCCAACCACGCTGGATACCAACTTTTAGACACCATTCCACGATGAAGGGGCCAGAAGTGATCTCCACAAAGCCACGTACCATTCTCAACTGGACCCCTATAAGGAGGATTACATCATTGCAAGGTTCAATCGACACCTCCAAACCAAGATTGCATCTAGTCTAGAGTTAACATCAAAAAGCCTCGACCAACAACAACCATGTGCCTTTGGCATAACCTTGTCTTTTGCACCATTCAGGTCATGCATTTGCAAAGTATGCATTAATCTAGGGCCACATTACACGGTCGTGCATAGACACAATCGAGAATCCCAGGCACATGCAACACACCTGACACATGTAAAATATTTTATTGACACTAACACCTTTATTCTTGTTTTATGCCATTGTTCAAAAAAAAAAAAAAAAAAAAAAGAAGAAGAGAGAAGGGGAGAAAAGCAAGAAAGACAAAGAGAGGAGACATGACCATGCGCCTAAAGAGGCTCATCCAGCAGCAAGGCCATTCCTCAACAAAACGACAAGCCAATGGTCAAAAACGATGATGGAGTACAACACGGAGAGATGAAGATCGACAGACCTTTCAACATGGTAAGACATGCATGCTTCAACAACACTATAACCATGATAGATTAGGAAACCTCTTTGTCGGCATACCCTTGAGCACTTCGCTCAAGACCCAAATTCTTGCACCATACTTCTTCCCATGCATTTTCCAAGTACGCATGCATAGGGCTACATTACAAAGCCGTGCACAAGGCACATTCTTCTTCCAACCCATGCACTAATGCACTTACCCATCAGTCATGATGGGTCACAAGTACTTGGTATGGCAACTTGGGAAGCCATCTTTGGAAGAACCCGAGGATATCACAGCGACAACAACTAGAGCCAGGAAGCAATCCACCACAAGAGTTGCTCACAATCAACATTGACAACCTCTTTCGCGTAGCTCACAATTTTTGAAAGCTTACAAAGACACCATCCAGCTGGAATACACGGACGAAGTCCATACAAAGGTCGCAATGACAAAATGATAAACTTGACAACTGTCCAAAATACAATGGGAAGATGAACTTCTCCTACTGATACATGGACACTTCCTCTCAATGTACTACATGGAACAACCACTACAACAAGGGTCTGTCAGGGACGACAGACTCAAGAGGGGGGGGAGTGTTGAAGCTCAAGGTCAAGGACAAAGCATGGAAGCGCATCAAAGAAGTGGACACACAAGAAGAAGGAGCAAGTAGGGAGCTCCAAGATTCACATGTCAAATTTTCAGAAGAAATCCCTAAAAAAATAGTGATTTTTATCACTAAAAATCATTGTAAATACCATTTTCTATTTTTACAGCTCCATTTTGTTCAAGACAAGGAGTCCTTGAGCTTGAGGAGTATTAGATGTATCATACTACCAATTTTCATAATTTTTAGATTCCGTTTGAGCCCCCAAATAAGCCCTAGAACCTAATTTTTAACTAGGCCGGACACTAGGTCTGGACAGGGCCAAAACCACTTAAAAACTATAAAAAGGGCTGGAGAGCTCATTTTTGAGGTTGGCTTGTTGTAGATTTCAGCTTTGTAAGAGAGTTCTTTTGTAATTCAAGTTCTTCCATTGTTCCACTATTTGCTCTTACCTTGTGCGCGTGTGTGTGTATGTGTGTGCATGTTTGTATGCTTTCACTCACGCACTTGTGCACTTCACTTGCTCTTGGTCTTCATACCGGTCCTCACGTCTCCACGGATTGACATTTATGAGGTGAAGCTCCTCACGTTGGTACTTGCCATTATGCTAGAGTAACAGTTGGTAATCGGTTCAGACTCATTTTGAAGCTTAAAGATTTACAAGATCAGTTACTCAATGTAGGAGTAAACATTTCAGATGAAGAGATGGTAAACACACTTCTAAACTCACTTCCATCTACATACCGTGCTTTTGTTACTTCTTTATCTCTCTCTACAAGAGATAGAGAAATTTCATGTGAAGAGCTACAATTCATATAACTTCAAGATGAAGATCAACAAAAGAGTATGGAAGAGAATGATGAAGCCATGTTAGCATCATCAAAGGGAACGAAGAAGAAGAAGGAGAAGAAGATTCAGCAATCCAAGAAGGAAAGTAAGTCTTCTAATCCTATGTCTTCTAGTCCTTTTCCAAATGCTTCTTCTACACCCAAAGAAAAATCTTCACCTACATCTGATTCAAAGAAAGGAGTATGCCATTACTGTAATAAGCCAGGTCATTTTATAGCAGAATGTAGAGCAAAGATTTTCAATGAGAAGAAGAAAGCATCAGGTAATAGTGTTGAAGACCAAGAAAGCTTGATGTGCAACATGCATAATGGACTTGTTCTGCCTAGACTGATCTTGCTGCAAAAGAACAAAGACTAACTCCTCAAATGTGAAGGCATTTGGATTACCGTTCATCATCAAATGAAGAGTAGAAGCAAAACTTTGGTATGAATCGGGAAGATCATTCAAAATAGTCTACAAAAGTGAATTTTCTGGCAAGAATTCATCAATAGAAATCAACTATTCATTCAAATCTTTTATCTTTGTCAAAAAATTATCCATGGAATCTCCCTCATTCATGTGCTCGCTCTCCAACAATTTTCAAAGGTAAGCAACATGAGCCTCATTCCTTGCCTGCTATAAAGTGGTAAGTGTATCCCAAGCATCCTTAGTTGTTCTGCAAGAGCGAATGTGAGGAACAATGGCACGTTTGACAAATAAGATATCAATGCATGTGCATGAGCATCTTTGCCATCCCAATGAAGTTGCTCGTAGGTGCAGCAGAAACTGTAGCACGAATAGGAACATGAAGAATATCATCATCTGCATCACCTTTAGCAACTCTATTTGCATGTGTAATAGGATGTTTTTCAACACCCTACACAATATTCCCTAGTCCTTTTGCAACCAATACATGACACATCATATAAGCCCATAATGGCTAATCCAACTTATCCTCAACCACTAACATACGGAATACATCACTACTTTCAGCCATGGTCATTGACTAAAATCCCCTAATGTAGAGAATTGACTGTATCTCAAAAAGTTGAGCACCACTACCATGTTGAGTTCTACTTAACCTCTAG